>JAWQFJ010020366.1:0-5000 GCA_034096865.1 Theodoxus fluviatilis | reverse complement strand
CAGTGCTGCTAGTGAACATACTTTCCAACCTCTGACCATTGTCATCAAAGGCACACACTTCTATTGCGTTTGGCTGTGTCTCCCTGCGCGACTCGTAAGAGGCGAATAACTAGGGACACCGTGACTTGATTAGCGTTTACTCTAAACTGGTCTGGTGATTTTCGTGCTAAATGGCCTTACATAGCCTACAAGGCTAAAATGCCGTAAAACACTGTCCATCCATCAATCCATCCATCTCATGCGTTTGGTCATGTGACTTTAGGAGGAGGCCGAAATCCTGTGACACCAAGGTTTCTTCGCCACCTAAACTGCATCACCATCAACGAGTTTGATGACGAAGCCATGGTGACCATCTTTAGCAAGATTCTGGACTGGCACATTGGAAACATGTAAGTAGCTCTCTTCCTGCCACACAGGGAGGACAAAACAGAAAAGATAAGAGAGCGGAATGCGGTCCCAAAATAGATTAAGAAGATCCGATTGCAAACGGATTTGAGGAGGTGCGTTTTGATGAGAGAAAATGAGACTTTGTCAAGTTCTGTAGTGGGCGTATCGATGTATTTTATTAATGATCTGAGAGAGTGGGAGTGGAGATTTAAAGGATTGCGTGGACGCTGTGAGAGGGAGGAATAGAAACTGAAGTGACAGCCCAACCCCGCTGAAACATCCCCCCCTTCCCTTTCCACCCCTCACCCTCCACCCCCCAAAAACAATCACAGTGTACGTACGGCATGATTGGTGTGTGTGTGTGTGTGTGTGTGTGTGTGTGTGTGTGAGAGAGAGAGAGAGAGAGAGAGAGAGAGAGAGAGAGAGAGAGAGAGAGAGTTTATGCGTGTGTGTGTGTGATAAATATTATTGAGAGCTCAATATTTGCAATATTTTATCCCAATATTTATCAGTATTTTACCTTTTAAATTCGAACACGTCGATAAAACTGTCAGATTATGTATGCTTTGTCCACTTTTAATGGTCGATTAATTCTGCTGTTCCATTGCTATTTTAAATTCTCATATTTTTCTTTCTATTATCTTTTCGGGCAGATTTGACACATGTATGATAAGGTGGGAAAATGTTTTGTGTCCTGTCTTAAAAAAAAACTCTGGAAAATAAGTTCTGAATATATCGTACATACACATTTTTTGTGTGCCTCTCTAAAATTATCTCTACTTTCTACTTTGCACACACGCGCTGCTGTAGCACTTGGATCCTTGAAGTGTGTCATTAAATAATTTTGGGAGGAGAAAAAAATGCTACCTTTAGTAATAAGGCGTTTTGATATATACATCTCATGATTTTATAAAAATGCAGTGCTTTTCCAGAGTTTTTCTAAGTTCCCCCATTTCCCCCCCTCTCCCCTCTCCCTCTCCCCCCTCCCCCTCCCCCCATCTCCCTCTCCCCTCTCCCACTCTCCCACTCTCCCCCTCTCCCCCTCCCCCCTCCCCCTCCCCCTCTCCCCCTCCCCTCTCCCCCCCTCCCCCCCTCCCCGTCCCCCTCTCCCCTCCCCTCTCCCATCGCCCCTTTGCCCTCCTTGTTTGTTCTTATTTTTAAAGTAATACTTTTACGTCAAGATCGTTTATTTGACAATATATACTCAAAACATGTGTATTTTGGAGGGAAATAGTCTTCTTATTACGTTGAAGGTTTTTTATATACCATAGTTTCATTGCATGTTGAGTTCGTCTCACATTTTTTCATTCACCTCTGTTTCTGTTTTGCCAACTGTTTGTTGGAATTTTTAAGCAAGCGAAGCTAATGATCCCGGCACTTTTAGTGAAAGCAGACACGAGATGTGAGCGTGCTGAACAATACTCATGAACTCTGCACTACCTAGTCACATAGGCATGGACTGGGCCTCTCTTGAGATGACACTCACACATGTTTGCGCGTGCGCACGCGCGCGCACACGCACGCACGCACGCGCACACACACACACACACGCGCGCAAGCACACACAGACACACACACACACACACACACACATATATATATATATATACGCAAGCGCGCACACACACACACGCAGGCAAGCGCGCAAGCGCACACACTCACACACACGCACACACACACACACACACACACACACACACACACACACATATATATATATATCTCTATATATATTTTCGCTGTCTGTGTGTGTGTGTGTCTGTGTGTCTGTGTGTGTGACACTCATACGTTTCCACAGTTTTATTCCGATCGACTTCAAACTTGGTATGGGGTTAGGTGTGGACCCGGGTCGGGTCAACGTGGGGTTAAAAAAATGGTGTTGCCATGGTAACCGGAAGTGGGCACAAACAAGATGGCCGCCGAAAACTCAAAGTGCTCCGATTTTACCGAAATTTGGTGTGTGGGTTGGTAAAGTCAAATGATGAAGATCTGTGAACAAATTTTTCGGTTACCATGGTTACGTCACGAGAAAAACAAAATGGCGGCTGAGGAAACAATGGACGACTGTGTCAAAGGCGGCGAAGCCGCCTGAGACACAGGAGTTCCCATCAACTTGAAACTTGGAATGGGGTTAGATGTGGGCCGGGGTCAGGTCATGGTGGGATTAAAAAATGGTGTTGCCATGGTAACCGGAAGTGGGCACAAACAAGATGGCCGCCGAAAACTCAAAGTGCTCCGATTTGACCGAAATTTGGTGTGTGGGTAGATGAAACTTGGTGTGATGTTAGGTGTTGGCCGGGGTCAGGTTAGGGTGGGGTTAAAAAAATGGAGTTGCCATGGTAACCGGAAGTGGGCACAAACAAGATGGCCGCCGAAAACTCAAAGTGCTCCGATTTGACCGAAATTTGGTGTGTGGGTAGGTACAGTCGAATGATGAAGATCTGCGCAAAAATGTTTTGGTTGTCATGGTTACGTCACGAGAAAAACAAGATGGCGGCTGAAGAATTTGGACGACTGTGTCGAAGGCGGCGAAGCCGCCTGAGACACAGGAGTTCCCATCGACTTAAAACTTGGAATGGGATTAGATGTGGGCCAGGGTCAGGTCATGGTGGGGTTTTAAAAAATGGCGTTGCCATGGTAACCGGAAGTGGGCACAAACAAGATGGCCGCCGAAAACTCAAAGTGCTCCGATTTGACCAAAATTTGGTGTGTGGGTTGGTAAAGTCAAATGATGAAGATCTGTGAACAAATTTTTCGGTTACCATGGTTACGTCACGAGAAAAACAAAATGGCGGCAGAGTAAACAATGGACGACTGTGTCGAAGGCGGCGAAGCCGCCTGAGACACAGGAGTTCCCATCCACTTAAAACTTGGTATGGGGTTAGATGTGGGCTGGGGTCAGGTCATGGTGGGGTTAAATAAAGGTGTCGCCATGGTAACCGGAAGTGGGCACAAACAAGATGGCCGCCGAAAACTCAAAGTGCTCCGATTTGACCGAAATTTGGTGTGTGGGTAGGTAAAGTCAAATGATGAAGATCTGTGAACACATTTTTAGTTATGGTTACGTAATGAGATAAACAAAATGGTGGCTGAAGAATTTGGCTTTGTATGTGGCTTTGACGCTTTGCGCATTGCCTGGCCGCGAAGCGGCTAGTCTCTATATATAATTGAGCTGTGTGTCTGTCTGTCTGTCTGTGTGTGTGACACTCATACGTTTCCACAGTTTTATTCCGATCCACTTGAAACTTGGTATGGGGTTAGGTGTGGACCGGGGTCAGGTCAACGTGGGGTTAAAAAAAATGATGTCGCCATGGTAACCGGAAGTGGGCAAAAACAAGAGGGTCAGGTCATGGTGGGGTTTAAAAAAAATGGCGTTGCCATGGTAACCGGAAGTGGGCACAAACAAGATGGCCGCCGAAAACTCAAAGTGCTCCGATTTGACCGAAATTTGGTGTGCGGGTAGGTAAAGTCAAATGATGAAGATCTGTGAACACATTTTTGGTTATGGTTACGTAATGAGATAAACAAAATGGTGGCTGAAGAATTTGGCTTTGTATGTGGCTTTGATGCTTTGCGCATTGCCTGGCCGCGAAGCGGCTAGTATATATATATATATATATATATATATATATATATATATATATATATATATATATATATATATATATATATATATATATATATATATACACGCAAGCGCGCGCACACACACACACGCAGACAAGCGCGCAAGCGCACACACTCACACACACGCACGCACACACACTCACACTTACACACACACGCGCGCGCAATCGCACATACACGCGAGCACACAAACACACACACGCACGCACGCACGCACACACACACACACACACACACACACACACACACACACACACACACACACACACACACAAACACACACACACACACACACACACACACACACACTCCACCACATTACTATCACCGTCTCCAACACCAACACTCATTTACCCCAGCCCCGTACACCCTCCACCCCCCCACCCCCCCACCCCCTCCACCCCCCCTCCACCACCTCCTCCACCCCCCTTCCACCCCCCCTCCACCCCCCCACCCCCCCTCCACCTCACCTCCTTAACCCCACCCCCTCCACCCAACCCCCTCCACCCCACCCCACCCACTTACCCCCAAGATCATATCCACCATGTATAATAATTTATTCTCTTTACGCTGTTGTCTCACTCGTTGGTTGAGTAACCAAGATGATGACGTTCGTGCTAACCTATATGGTGAACGAATGTCAGACTGAATAACGAACTCCCCGTGTGGCTTCTTGCCTCTCTGTTTGGTATTGCTCTCCTGACCGGACAGAGGAGGATTGCCAGTGTGTGTGTGCGTGCGTGCGTGTGCGTGTGTGTGCGTGTGTGTGTATGCGTGTGTGTGCGCGTGCGCGTGCACCCTGGAAGACACCCTGAAAGCTTCACTGAAAGCTTTTGCCATCAACCCAGACTCGTGGGAACGAGCTGCAATGGACCGATCCACCTGGCGCTCTTCCATCCACCAAGGTGCCAAGACATGCGAGGCAAATAGGATCACCGCCGCAGAAAAGAAGAGACAAGCCCGAAAGGCCCGTGCTGTCAACCCTC
>JAWQFJ010020365.1:32500-35356 GCA_034096865.1 Theodoxus fluviatilis | reverse complement strand
GCTGTGGAATGGAAATATATAGTGTGACAAGGGCAGGTGAAACACGTGCAGGGCGGCGAGGCAGTGAGGAGAGTTCAGTGAGGGAAGTCAGAAGGAGAGCTCTGCACCAACATCACAGGGCGGGAGAGGCCACAACAGGGTAAGCACTAAAAGGGCGTGCGGGGACAGCTTCATCGATAGTGACTCAGGAGTCCCATGTCCCTATTGAGGCCATTCTCGTGGGTACGGAATTTGGAGATGAGTTTGAGCTCAGCCACTCTGCGTCGCTGTAGGTCCGTCAGTCCACCTCTTAGCACACTGACGAGCATGTCAGAGGTGGCGTGGCTCGGGAGGTTGAAGTGCTCGGCCACAGGCAGGGGGGAACCGTTCCTGACGGTAGCGCGGTGGCTGTTCATGCGCTGGCGGAGCTGTTGGCTGGTTTCTCCGACATACCATGCGTCCCTGCACCCTCTGCGGCAACGGATGAGGTAGACCACGTGGCTGGAGGAGCAAGAGTACTGGCCCCTAACTCGGTGTGTCACGTGGTCTCTGACTATGGTGGTCTCGGTGCAGAGGATGGCACAGGTCGAACGCCTGGCAGTCTTGCAGGGTTGTACGGCATCCACCGTGGAGTCGGGGAGCCGGCTGCGGACTATCCTGCCTCTCAGGTTGGGAGGTTGTCGGAAGGCTACCATGGGTGGCTCAGGTAGTACCTCCGAGAGGTACTGGTCGTGGCAGATGAGGTGTTGGAGGTGTCCGAGTTCCCGTTGTAGCTTCTCCGCGCCAGTGAAGTACTGCGTGACGAAAGGGACTCGGCTGGCCTCAGTGTCACTCCTCCGACGGGTTAGCAGGTCTGTACGATCCACGGAGATCACCCTGCGAAACTGTCTGCGGATGGACTCCCTGCGGTAACCGCTACGGAAGAGTGTGGCTTCCAGATCCTGTAGGTGGGCGTCCCGATCCATAGGGTCCGAGCAAATCCGATGGATCCGCAGGGCCTGTCCATAGGGGATGGCCTTTTTGGTGTGATGAACCACTCTTCTCAGTCGGTCACTTTCCTGGACACACTAGTCTCGATAAGAGGAGGCGATCTCGTCACCTCCCTATATCGCAAGGCAACAAATACCGGCCAAATGCTCCACTCTACCAGCTTCCATCCGAGACACACCAAAAAGGCCATCCCCTATGGACAGGCCCTGCGGATCCATCGGATTTGCTCGGACCCTATGGATCGGGACGCCCACCTACAGGATCTGGAAGCCACACTCCTCCGTAGCGGTTACCGCAAGGAGTCCATCCGCAGACAGTTTCGCAGGGCGATCTCCATGGATCGTACAGACCTGCTAACCCGTCGGAGGAGTGACACTGAGGCCAGCCGAGTCCCTTTCGTCACGCAGTACTTCACTGGCGCGGAGAAGCTGCAACGGGAACTCGGACACCTCCAACACCTCATCTGCCACGACCAGTACCTCTCGGAGGTACTCCCTGAGCCACCCATGGTAGCCTTCCGACAACCTTCCAACCTGAGAGGCAGGATAGTCCGCAGCCAGCTCCCCAACTCCACGGTGGATGCCGTACACCCCTGCAAGACTGCCAGGTGTTCGAGCTGTGCCATCCTCTGCACCGAGACCACCATAGTCAGAGACCACGTGACACACCGAGTAAGGGGCCAGTACTCTTGCTCCTCCAGCCACGTGGTCTACCTCATCCGTTGCCGCAGAGGGTGCAGGGACGCATGGTATGTCGGAGAAACCAGCCAACAGCTCCGCCAGCGCATGAACAGTCACCGCGCTACCATCAGGAACGGTTCCCCCCTGCCTGTGGCCGAGCACTTTAATCTCCCGAGCCACGCCACCTCTGACATGCTCGTCAGTGTGCTAAGAGGTGGACTGACGGACCTACAGCGAAGCAGAGTGGCTGAGCTCAAACTCATCTCCAAATTCCGTACCCACGAGAATGGCCTCAATAGGGACATGGGACTCCTGAGTCACTATCGATGAAGCTGTCCCCGCACGCCCTTTTAGTGCTTACCCTGTTGTGGCCTCTCCCGCCTTGTGATGTTGGTGCAGAGCACTCCTTCTGACTTCCCTCACTGAACTCTCCTCACTGCCTCGCCGCCCTGCAC
This sequence comes from Theodoxus fluviatilis, assembly GCA_034096865.1. Classification (NCBI taxonomy): domain Eukaryota; kingdom Metazoa; phylum Mollusca; class Gastropoda; order Cycloneritida; family Neritidae; genus Theodoxus; species Theodoxus fluviatilis. Next base: position 33,252 of record JAWQFJ010020365.1, on the reverse strand, counting down.
GTGTTTCACCTGCCCTTGTCGCACTATATATTTCCATTCCACAGCCAGCCTTGTTACTTTGGCCTGATGAAGAAGCATCAGCTTCGAAAGCTTGCCCAAAAGGAATATAGAGCATCGCTGCACGCCCCTGCCAACCCGCTGCCTCTCCATCCTGTAGCGGTGATTACCCGCATCGGCGGCAGTACAACCCCCAAACGGCCCTCTTCAGGGCCAGACTTGCTCATGAAAGAAGCAGTCGGTTGCTTGTCTTCTACTCTTCTTTTTAGAGAGAGAGAGAATGACAGAGAGAGACAGAGAGAGTGACAGAGAGAGAGAGAAAGTGACAGAGCATGACAGAGAGAGAGAGAGTGACAGAGAGAGAGATTGAATGACAGAGAGAGACAGAGAGAGAGAGTGACACAGAGAGAGAGAGAGTGACACAGAGAGAGAGAGAGAGACAGAGAGAGACAGAGAGAGACAGAAAGAGATAGAGAGAGAGACATAGACAGAGAGAGGCAGAGAAATACAGAGAGAGACATAGAGAGAGACAGAGAGAGAGACAGACAGAGAGTGAGAAAGAGAGAGTGAGAGACAGAGAGAGAGAAATAGAGGGAGAGACAGAGAGAGAGACAGAGAGAGAGACAAAGAGAGAGAGACAGACAGACATACAGAGAGACAGAGACAGACAGACAGACAGACAGACAGACAGACAGACAGACAGACAGACAGACAAAGAGAGAGACAGATACATACAGAGAGACAGACAGAGGGAG
>JAWQFJ010020365.1:17500-27500 GCA_034096865.1 Theodoxus fluviatilis | reverse complement strand
GGAATAATACGACCCCGTTTGCAACGTGTGAACGCGTCCTGAGTGCAGGCAAGGAACGCAAACAGGAAGGAAGACATTGTTGCGCCGATTTAGTAAGGGATTCAGCAGGAATTTTCTAAACGTGGACGCACTGATTTGTATGCATTCGGGCAGGAATGGCCGAAGTGGTCTTCCATCCTGAAGCACCCAGCTAGTGATGGTCATTGTCTCTCAGCTGTACTGAGACTTGCGGGCGTGTCTGTCGACGTAAATATGATACATCAATACGATGAGGAATCTTACGGCAAACAGGAGTACAAGGTATGCAGGCAAATATATTTCTAGGTGTACTCCATAGCTGAAAGCCCTCTGGAGGCTTGCAAAGTTTAAGTAGACAAAACTTTAATTTCCTGATCGATCGAATATTGTGAAATGATATCACTACAAAACATGCACATCTTCCATGTTTTGTCATCCGTATGTTGTGGGAAAAACCCACTGAAAACAACACATCGTGACTTGTCTTGCAGACGCCTGACAAACAGTCAAGGGAGATCACGTGCTGCTCCGGAATGCGGGTCCTACAGCCATTGTCCCAAGGTGGACGTTGGAGAAGCCTGGTAGCCGAGTGATTAGCAGGCAGGCGACGTGCTGGTCCAATGAGGATCAGGGCCTTGGCCGCCGCCAGTGAGTCCGCCCTGTCTGTGCTCAGTCCCGGGACCCCTAGCTTACAGCTCTCCACTGAGTGAGGTTTCCACGGCAGAAGTCATCCAGATTTTATTTTCTATTTTCTGCCAGCCTCAAGCGTGCAAAATTAGGCAAGAAGATAGTTTGACAATTTTTATAAACACGAATGGCCTCCCGACAGTTTTAGCCTTCGAAATGTTCCTCAGATGGTATTAGAAATGAATAACCTTTCAAATAAACACTGGGTTGTTTCTGGTAATTATTTCTGCCAAGTTTGTTATAACAAAAAAGAACAACTACTTTTTTCCGCTTCCCGATCGCCGAGTAAGTTTGTAGCTGATATTGGTTTAAGGGTTGACTTGTTTCTGTGAAATATCTCATCCAAACGACACAGATACATGGATGACTCCAAAACATAAATGAATCTCTCTTTTCTGCCTGAATGTTTCTTAGTTGACGTGTGTTTCCTGTCATTAGGTGACGTCAATTGCCAATTTAATGGTGTCGCAATGTTCATGGCAATTGCACACTATCTGTCATTGCACAGCCAATACAATGGGACACAGTGGAAATCTGTCATTCCAAAGGAAGTCCATTTACACAATTTGAATGGAAATATTAAACCCAACATTTCTGTGTCTCTCTAATGTACTGAAGGTCATGTACTAGAATGTACAATCCTGTGTACGATGGAACCATCAGGATTCCCGATATTTTTTTCCTTCCATGCCCTATTGGTGTAAAACAGGCGGCAAAAGAGAGCAGGTTTGAGTATGTTCGAGCACACGGACAGCACGGGATACAAATGATACTAGGCGCTACTGAAGTATTTGCATTATTGTTTGCCGACGACGTAGCCCTGTTATCCTCAACAGCATGCGAGCTGCAAATTCAGATAAATTCCCTTGTATGTATGTCAAATACCCTAGGTCTTCAGTGAACACCGATAAAACAAAAGTGATGGTTTTTAGGGGAGATGGAAATCTGTCGGAAGACGAAAGATATTATTTGAACAGCAATAAACTAGAAGTACAAATACCGCGGTTGTACTTTTACCACCAAACTGTCAAAGAGTTCTTCCGTACGAGAAGCTACTATTAGAGGCAAACAAAAAGCTGTGCAAATTTTGAAAACGATGTGGTCACTCCATAGTACAAGTCCTAAAGTGTACTTTCGAATCTTTGACGTGCAGGTACAGCTCTCCATATTATATTGTGCTGAAATATGGCGCCCGCAAAGACAAGAAGTTGAGAAAGTACAAGTCTTTGCAAGCAAGAAGTGCTTAGGCTTGGATATCAGAACGCCCAATCATTTTGGATACGTCTTGATAATAAAAATTACTAATAAGGCTATAAAATACTGGCTCAAATTGTTGAAAATGTCCCCAGATAGGTTTCCTAGACAAGCATATGCAATGTTGCTTAAGCAACGTGTGATGGCCAGGAGATCCAGGGCAGGGTGGAGGAGAAAGCAGAGACAGATTCCAGTTCTTGTGCTTGGTACTAGCATCAAGGTTAATACCCCGGATACTGTACGCGCTGACTGCTGGCCGCTGTCTTCGGACGACGAGGTTGCTATTCCATTCAGCCTTCATGGGTTTAGAGATGTCAATGGCGCTACATCTCCCGATGTCATCGCCTCTGGCAGCGCATCACCGTCTTCATATCCAGTCTTCAGGCAGGTACCCCTCAGCCCAGTGGCTGACGCCTCAGACACTGCGCCTCTTCCTTTTGCTGATGTCTCTCTAAACTCTACTGTCAACAACGGTATGCTTGTTGTCCCCACTCCTGGAGTGTCGGGCTTTGTGTCGGGCACACCCCGTGGGCGGCAGACTTACAACCTTGTCGACGTCAAGTCATCGTCACGTGACAGCCTATCTGTGTGTCTTTAATGCACAGTCTGTCGGGAACAAGCCCAAGCGCATTGGCATTGTGGAGTTTATCCGTGATAAGAAAGTGGATATCATGTTTCTGACCGAAACATGGCTGAAGACTCACGGCGACGAATCCAAGCACGCGGACCTTACTCCTGCAGATTATTGTCTCAAGTCTCATCCTCGTTCAACGAGGGCGGGGTGTGGCAGTACTGTATAGAGAACATTTTCCAGTTGAGGTCAGTACATCTTTCTTGTTTTCCCATGAAAGTTTCGAGGTCATCCAGCTGACTTTTAACACCCCAGCTTGTGTACATTTCTTTTGTGTATTTAGGCCACCCCCCAGGAAAGCAAACAATTTGACTGATACTATGTTCTATGCAGAGTTTAGTAATATGTTAGCCACTCTTCAAGGGAATGTTGTCATTGTCGGTGATTTTAATTTTTATTATGATAAGCCAAAAAGCTACAGTACTAAATGTCTGCTGATGCAGGTGCGCCTGTTAGTGATGACCCAGTATCCTTCAGGGGTACTCCCCTCCTTCAGTTCAGCCCGGTTGAGGCTAGTGCGGTCCTCAAGACCATCCGCAGTATGAACCCTACCTCCTGTGACCTTGACCCTGTTCCCACACCCCTCTTAGTTGAGTGTATTGATGAGATCCTACCTGTCCTGACACAGATGATCAATGATTGCTTCCGGACTGGCACCTTCCTTAGTGTTTTCAAGCAGGCTATAGTTAAGCCGCTCTCGAAGAAGCATGACCTGGATCCAAACAAACTTAGTAATTATAGACCAGGGCCCGTATTCACAACTGCGATTTATCTTTTTAACACTCCATTTATCCCCTAGCCCCGCGTTATCTTGATCGGTTAGATAAGGTACGCTCGTCTGAGGATCCTAGGTTGCGCTTTGCTATATATACTGGTTTCCAGCCAAGGGAGAGCGGAACAGGCAGTTGGATTCGTCTGAGTTTAGAGATAAATCGGGGTTAAAATATATCGCCGATAAATCGCCGTTGTGAATACGGGCCCAGGGCCCGTATTCACAACGGTGATTTATTTTAACCCCGATTTATTTCTAAACTCAGACGATTCCAACTGCCTGTTCCGCTCTCCCTTGGCTGGAAACCAGTATATATAGCAAAGCGCAACCTAGGATCCTCTGACGAGCGTACCTTATCTAACCAATCAAGATAACCCGGGCTTAGGGGATAAATCGAGTGTTAAAAAGATAAATCGCCGTTGTGAATACGGGCCCAGTCTCCAATCTTTCTTTTCTGTCGAAATTGTTAGAGAAGTTAGCTTTGCAGCAGCTGCCGGAGCTCATGTCCCAGTATGACCTTTTAGCCCGTTTTCAATCCACCGAAACAGCTCTGCTCCGTGTTCTAAACGATCTTCTCGTTGCTTCTGATAATTCTAAAATTTCTCTTCTTACTTTGTTGGACTTGAGTGCCGCGTTCGACACAATAGACCATGGAATTCTTCTCACCCGTCTTAGAAACGTTTTTGGCATTGGGAACTTAGCACTCTCTTTCCTGCATTCATATCTCTCAGAACGTAGAGAGACTATTTCGATCTCGGGTTTCGTTTCTGATCCTACACCTCTCAAATACGGAGTCCCTCAGGGCTCTGTTCTGGGTCCTCTGCTGTTTCTACTGTACACCCAACCACCCAACTACTCTCCAATGTAATTGACAGTCATTCAGTCTCTCACAGTGAATTTGCTGATGATATCCAGCTCTACAAATCCTCCCATCCCAGTCAAATCCACTCTCTTCTTTCTACCAGCGAACACTGTATCTCTGACGTGAAACGGTGGATGACCCGGAACAAGCTCCAACTCAATGACTCAAAAACTGATGCACTCCTGGTGGGCGGCGGAGGCAAATCGGATCAGGCCCTCAAACTAACCATTGGTCACAGTGACATCGCCTTCTCTCAGTCTGTTAGAAATTTAGGCGTCATGATTGACGATGATCTGTCAATGAGATCTCATGTCAACAAAGGCTGTCAGCTAGCATATTACGAGCTATGGAAAATTAGTACCATTCGTCGTTATCTCTCTCAGCAGGCCACCAAAACGCTCATCACATCACTTGTCCTGTCTCGTCTCGACTATGGAAACTCTCTTCACGCTGGCATCCCTGACACTCTGCTTAACAAACTCCAGAAAGTTCAGAATTGTGCTGCTAGGCTAGTTTTTCGATGCCCCAAGAGTACCCATGTCTCTCCACTCCTACCTACATACACTTCACTGGCTCCCCATCTCTCAGAGAATAGATTATAAACTTGCTACTTTGTGCTTCAAGGCCATCGACAACACCGCATGGCACGCTCTTACAGAAATTCTTGCAGTCTACACGCCCTCCAGATCTCTACGCTCAGCTGCTGACTCTAGAATGCTCAAGGTCCCCCGTCGTAATAAGAAAACTCAAGAACAGCGTGCCTTCTCCTATATTGGACCTGTAACCTGGAATAGTCTCCCTCTCTCAGTCCGTCATTCTGACACTCTGCCCCAGTTTAAAAGTGCTCTAAAGACCCACCTCTTCCGATCCACCTTTCCCGCTGAGCTGCTTCGCCGTACTTGACCTGGCAGGCAAGTGCTGTGTATATTGTATAGTTTGTTCTATTGTTCTTAGTTTTTGTTTTTGTTTATGTGTGTTGTGTGTGAGTTTTTGTGGGAATGTGATGTTGAGTGGTTGTATGTGTTGGTTCTTTAGATTGTAAACGCCATGAGCTTACCTGTCAAGGGAAGGTATGTGCGTATGAATAAACTATTATTATTGATAGAGCACCCCGAACTTGATGCCCAAATTTTCACAGCTGAGATAAGATCAGCAATCCAAAGCATTAGACCAGGGAAGTAACCAGATCATTATGGGATCCCAGGCGAATGTTTTAAAGCAGCTTGTGATAAAATCACATCATTCCTTTGTAAACTATTTAATAATATGTTCGAAAATCAGTACTATCCCAAACAATGGTAGAAATCTGTCGTAGTCCCCATTTATAAAAAAGGTTACAAATTAGACCCTGACAAATATAGGGGGATCTCCTTATTGCCTATCCTTAATAAAGTTTTTTCATCTATTTTAGAGCGACGTCTTCGAAATTGGTTGGAAATCGAGAATAAAATATGTACAGAACAAGCTGGATTTCGACCAGAACATCCGACAATAGACATGTTTATACTTTATATTCGATGGCTCTGAAACATGTATACGGACAAGGCAGAGGTAAAATGTACGTTGCTTTTGTCGATTACAAGAAAGCCTTTGATTCTGTCAATCGTTTGAAGCTTTGGAACGTATTGTCAAATGAAGGTTTATCTACAAAATTCACTAATATGCTTAAGATGATGCATTCAAACGTACAGTCCTGTGTTCGTTGGAACCACGAGCTTCTGACTTCTTCCCATGCCCTTGTGGCGTAAAGCAAAGAGCAAGGGAGAGCACTTCTCTTTTCCTCATGTATATTAACACTGTGGCAAGGAGTACTATATCAGAAGGAGATGCACCACAGATTTCCAGCCTGTGCTAGCAAAGGCCATCATACGGATAACAGTATACTATCATGGTTAACATAAACAAGCAGTTTTCTGATTTTGTACTTATAGGGGGACATTTTGCTAATAAAGAAAGTCATTTTGGTGCTTTTTCCCCTCCCATTAGAAAAAAAACTGCCGGATGTGCATTAAAACCTCTATTAACACTTGACTGAAGTGAATGATCACTTTCTTGCATGATTATCAGTTAAAAGGACTGCAAGACCAACATACATTCAACAAAATACTATTCTCATTAACATAAATCATGTTAAATGATTAAAAAGGATCTAAAACTAACATTTTAAGTTTGTTTTTTAAAGTTCAAATTTAAAATTAGATTTTCAATGCCACACCTGCAGCACTGTCAAACGGAGACGCCCAGTAATAAAATGGAAAGCAGTCAAACATGGCCTAGAAATCTAGTCGTGATTCTGTTTATCCAACAATTCCTAACAAAAATGCCGCACCGAGCAAATTGCATTGCATTAATTTTTATATATTACAAAAAACAACAACAACAGAGAGAGGGAATGAGAGAGCGAGAGAGGACAAGAGACTGAAGAGTGAGAGTCGAACACACAGCCAGCCAGACAGAAAGAGGGAGAGAGAGAAAGTGTGCATACTATGTGTGTATCTGTGAGAGAGAGAATGTGTGTGACTGTGAGATAGTGTGTGTGAGAGGGGGCAGTAGACAGAAATGCAGTACACAAACAAGGAGAGAGACAGAAGAAAGTCTCTAGTCATTCACAACTTAAATAGCAGTTGTTAGTAGGGGTGGGGGAGGGTCAAGGAAGGTCTACCTTAAACTAGTTAAAGTGAGCATAAAATTAACAAGCACCTTTACATCCAAGGACCAAAATCACAATCACACTGTAAAACACACTAACACACATGTTGTGGACCTTTCCGCAATGACACACACACATTCATGTACACACACACACATGCGCGTGTGTGCGCACATAAAATTAAGTGATTAACCCATATGAAATGACACACTCAAACGGCACATACATTGTCAAAATACACACACTCTGATTGAACCATACACAGTAGCACACATGTATGTATCCTCACACGTACCATCAGGCACACACACACATTTATTACCTGGTAGGAATTGAACCCATTGTTAGGATGGAGAAAATTTCCAAGAGGCACTCTGATTCCGTTTTTGAACGCTTTGAGAGTTACAGGGCAAGTCAGAGTCTGTCTGTTTTCAACAATAACAGAAATATTTGCTTCACTAAAATCCTCTTTCATGAAGACACACACAAACTGTTTTTCGGATCTTGTAATGATCACGTCTTTGTATGTTTTTCTAAGAGTTTTCTCAGGATTAAAACTTGCGAAGGTTCCATCCACTTTCCTCAAATGTTCCAGTTGCCTTGCTTCAATGTTTGTAACATCCGTGGATCTTGGTTGAGCTTTCGGCGTTGGCATGCACGATTTTGGGATTTGAGGGAAGACAATCGGCGGATACTTAGGTCGTGTGCGACCTAAAGGAAACGTATGAACTTCGTAGCCTTCGCTCCAGTGCCTCTCACAAATGAAGAACTTGTCAGGGTCGATCACAAAATCTATACGTGGAGGCAGTACATTCATCCAAGTCTGCCTCTCGGCTGCATCAATTGGAAGTTTGAACACAAGGCACTTGTTCTTGTTGTAGTTCCCGTTACACCCTACTATACCACACTTATTCACCATTTTCTATCCATACAACATACATAAGATCTGTAGCAAACATCCCAGAATCAAAACATCGAAAAAAAACACTGTTTAAGTATTCATAAATCCACAGAAAGCAATTTCTAAACAATTCAATTCAAAACTGCAGCCATCAACAATAATGCTTACTTCCGGTTCCTGATACATGCGCTACATAACAGAGTGCGCGTTTTAAACGAACAAAATCATCAAATCAACAAAATAAGTGACAAATGATAATAAAACGTGTTTCAAAATCATGTTTTAATGGTCTTTAAGCTTCATATCAATATCGAAAATACTGATTTCAACTAAGCGAAGATTCATCCGCGGGTCAGTCGGCGCGAGACAGGTAGTACCAGCGATAAGACTGGCCTTTGCTAGCACAGGCTGGAAATCTGTGGTGCATCTTCTATGATAGAGTGGCTAAATATGTCCGAAAGCACGAGGAAAATGGGGTTCAGATGATACCAGGCGCGACCGAACTGTTTACCTTATTCTTTGCTGACGATGTTGCTCTGCTATCCTCTACAGCAACTGGGTTGCAGAATCAAATAGACTCTCTTGCATGTGTATCGAAAACCCTCGACCTTCAAGTAAACAGCGAGAAGACTAAAGTGATGATTTTTAGACGGGGTAGGCACTTAGCAGGAGGTGAAAAATGGTATCTAAATCAGAAGAAATTAGAAGTACAGAACAGAACAGAACAGAACGGTCTATTTGTGAAAGGCCATTTGGCCCATTACAAAGGGGGGGGGGGGGATTCATACATATACAAGACAAACTAATATAAATTAATTCATGGACACAGTGGGTGTAGAATTAGTGTCAAGGTCAGACTTGTTTCTTCTCTGTTTTCAGGGCTTTGTAAATAAACCAAGCAAGCGAATGACTTTTGGTGCCTGTGTACATCATGACTTGTTGAAATTTCATTCTGTACATTTCTTGAGAGCAGTTAAGAAAATATGGCCTGAAATAATCATATTCATGACATGCAAACAAAAGATGCTCCTCGTTCTCCATTTGCCCACAGAATTTGCGGTGTATCTCTTTGCATGACAGTTTATTTCACTAACGCCCATTCTAAATCTTGCATAGGATGCTCTAGCCGGCATAGGCAGCCTTTGTAGATAAGATTCCATATCATGGTTTGGTTTAAATAGGAAGTACTTGCTTAGTCGGCTGCTTTCTTTTACAGATGATGCCCAAGCCTGTTTATAGCAATCTTTTAGTCTCTGTTTTAGCTGACATAGAAAGAGTTTCATACATCCAACTCCTTGATTGTACCAAGCCTCTCCAAACCCATAACTGCATAGCAATTGTTTCATTCTCAGGGCCCAGCATGGTACATTCTTGTTAGCTATGTCTAGAGACATAGCATAAGCTTTTCTGGGCAGTCTATCGCTTTCCAGTGTCTGTAGTTTCAACCAGTATCGTACCGCTCTGAGAGACGTAACTACGAATAAAGGGATTCTGCCCAAGTCCCCCAAAACTGCGTTGTTTGGTGTATTTTGAAAGTGTTATCATGTATAAAATGCTGCAACATCGACGTCTTTACTAAACTTTACGATACCCAGGTACAGAGTACGCTGATGTAATTGAACGAGTCCATATGTTTGCCTTCAAACGTTTGCCTTCAAACGTTTTCTAGGTTTGCCTAGAAGAAATTAGAAGTAGTTAATAGATACAAATATATTGGTTGTACTTTCACTACTAAGCTATCACAAAGTGCTTCTGTGGAAGAAGCTGCTGATAAAGGCAAACAAATAACTGTTCAAATTATTAAAACGATGTGGTCGCTCCGAAACACTTATCGAGTCTCGGGTATAGTCATCATTATTATACAGTGCAGAAGTATGGGGTCTGCTAAGACAAGACGTGGTGGAAAAGGCTCATTTATTTGCATCCAAGAAGCTCATGGGTTTGGACATTAGAACACCGAATCATTTTGTGTACGGCGAACTGGGCAGATCCCCTTTAGTTGTTAGCAGCACTGTTAAAGTAATAAAATACTGGCTCAGACTGATGAAAATGTCCACGCAAAGGCTGCCAAGACAAGCATATGCTATGTTAGTTAATTTACGTATTCCAGACAATAAGAGTTGGTCTTGCATGGTAAAAAATACCCTGTGTATTTCTGGATATGCATATGTTTGGCTGAATGGAGAGGTAGGTAATGAGAGATGTTTTTAATGCAACTTAGGCAA
>JAWQFJ010020365.1:0-12500 GCA_034096865.1 Theodoxus fluviatilis | reverse complement strand
CTGGATGAAAGAAAAATATTTGCTGTAGACAAAAAGCCCTTTGGAGACGTTTTCATTAGTTTTCAGGCAGGATTTAGCGAACTGTACATCCATAAACTCAGATATTACAACGATGGCTCAGATAAATTATATATATATGCTCTGCTTGCAGAGAAGAAGTTGAAAGTGAAGTGCATTTTCTCTTTGCTTGTCTAGTGTATGAAGACTTGAGACATAGATATTCCTCAATGCTCAGTAACACGTACACAATGAGGAACTGGGTACTTTATTGTCTACATAGGACGTCATTACATTACGTTCATTGGCTATGTTCACGTACTATGCATTTAAGCGAAGACAAGATGCTGTAAAGATTGCTGCTGCATATGATTCAATTTTGTAAGTTGTGATAGGCCCGTGGCCCAACAAATAAACCGTTCGTTCTCTCTCTCTCTCTCTCTCTCTCTCTCTCTCTCTCTCTCTCTCTCTCTCTCTCTCTCTCTCTCTCTCTCTCTACGCGCACCGCGCTCGCGCGTGTGTGCATGAAAAGGCGTAAGGGTCAGGTTTCATGCAGATGAGCGATATTTCAAAAGACAGCGTCCGAGGAGAGGCGGCACAGCGCTTGGTTTGACAGGCAGTACAGATCTCTTTTCATGGGGCCACAGAGCACCTATTTTTGCATCGTGAGTACCGTCACTGTAATAGAACTGTACTATGTTTAATATTAACTCTTCCATCAGTATGCCTGTAGTTGATCTCATCTCATACTATGCCCCTAGTAGAACACTTCTCTCACTGTGTCCCTAATGGAACATCTTTCTCACTGTGCCTCTAGTGGAATGCTTTTCTCAGCGTGTCCGAAGTGGAACCCTCTCTCACTACGCCCCTAGTGAAACCGCCTCTCTCACTGTCACTGGTTGAATGCTTCTCTCACTATGTCCGATGTGGAACTCCTGTCTCACTCTATCCCTTGTTAAACCTCTCCTCCACTGTGCCTCCAGTGAAACAGTTTTCTCAATAGACCCTTTGTGCAATGCCTCTGTCACTGTGCCTCTAAGAGAACGCTTTTTTCGTTGTGACCTAGTGGAACCCTTCTTTTACTCAGCACCTGATGAAGCTCCTCTATCAGTGTGCCTATAGTGTAACGTCTCTATCACTGTTTCTCTAGAGGAACGTCTCTCTCACTGTACCCCTAGTTAAACGCCTCTCTTATTGTATCCCGAGTGAAACGCCTCTCTCACTGTGTACCTAGTGGAATATCTCTCTCACAGTGCCCCTAGTGGAACTCCTCTCTCACTGCACCCCTAGTGGAACACCTCTCTTATTGCACCATTATTGGAACTATCTCACTGTGCCCCTAGTGGAACTCCTCTCTCATTGTACCCCTAGTGAAAAGCCTCTCTTATTGTACCATTAGTGAAACGCCTCTCTCACTGTACCCCTAGTGAAACGCCTCTCTCACTGTACCCCTAGTGAAACGCCTCTCTTATTGTACCATTAGTGGAACTATCCCACTGTGACCCTAGTGGAACTCCTCTCTCACTGTACCCCTAGTGAAACGCCTCTCTTACTGTACCCCTAGTGAAACGCCTCTCTAATTGTACCATTAGTGGAACTATCCCACTGTGACCCTAGTGGAACTCCTCTCTCACTGTACCCCTAGTGGAACTCCTCTCTCACTGTACCCCTAGTGGAACTCCTCTCTTACTGTACCCCTATTGAAACGCCTCTCTTATTGCACCATTAGTGAAACGTCTATCTCACTGTGCCCCTAGTGAAACGCCTCTCTCACTGTACCCCTAGTGAAACGTCTCTCTTATTGTACCATTAGTGGAACTATCCCACTGTGACCCTAGTGGAACTCCTCTCTCACTGTACCCCTAGTGAAACGCCTCTCTTACTGTACCCCTAGTGAAACGCCTCTCTTACTGTACCCCTAGTGAAACGCCTCTCTTATTGTACCATTAGTGGAACTATCCCACTGTGACCCTAGTGGAACTCCTCTCTCACTGTACCCCTAGTGGAACTCCTCTCTCACTGTACCCCTAGTGGAACTCCTCTCTCACTGTACCCCTAGTGAAACGCCTCTCTTATTGCACCATTAGTGAAACGTCTATCTCACTGTATCCCTAGTGAAACGCCTCTTTCACTGTACCCCTAGTGAAACGCCTCTCTCACTGTACCCCTAGTGAAACGCCTCTCTCACTGTACCCCTAGTGAACGCCTCTCTCACTGTACCCCTAGTGGAACGCCTCTCTCACTGTACCACTAGTGGAACGCCTCTTTCACTGTGCCCCTAGTGAAACGCCTCTCTCACTGTACCCCTAGTGGAACGCCTCTCTCACTGTACCCCTAGTGGAACGCCTCTCTCACTGTACCCCTAGTGGAACGCCTCTCTCACTGTACCACTAGTGGAACGCCTCTCTCACTGTACCCCTAGTGAAACGCCTCTCTCACTGTTGCCCTAGTGAAACGCCTCTCTCACTGTACCCCTAGTGAAACATCTCCCTTATAGTACCCCTAGTGAAACGCCTCCCTTATAGTACCCCTAGTGAAACGCCTCTCTTATTGTATCCCGAGTGAAACGCCTCTCTCACTGTGTACCTAGTGGAATACCTCTCTCACGGTGCCCCTAGTGGAACTCCTCTTTCACTGTACCCCTAGTGGAACGCCTCTCTTATTGCACCATTAGTGGAACTATCTCACTGTACCCCTAGTGGAACTATCTCACTGTGCCCCTAGTGGAACTCCTCTCTCATTGTACCCCTAGTGAAAAGCCTCTCTTATTGTACCATTAGTGAAACGCCTCTCTCACTGTACCCCTAGTGAAACGTCTCTCTTATTGTACCATTAGTGGAACTATCTCACTGTGCCCCTAGTGGAACTCCTCTCTCACTGTATCCCTAGTGAAACGCCTCTCTTATTGCACCATTAGTGAAACGTCTATCTCACTGTGCCCCTAGTGAAACGCCTCTCTCACTGTACCCCTAGTGAAACGCCTCTCTCACTGTACCCCTAGTGAAACGCCTCTCTCGCTGTACCCCTAGTGAAACGCCTCTCTCACTGTACCACTAGTGGAACGCCTCTCTCACTGTGTCCCTAGTGGAACGCCTCTCTCACTGTGTCCCTAGTGGAACTCCTCTCTCACTGTATCCCTAGTGAAACGCCTCTCTCACTGTACCCCTAGTGAACGCCTCTCTCACTGTACCCCTAGTGAAACGCCTCTCTCACTGTATCCCTAGTGAAACGCCTCTCTCACTGTACCCCTAGTGAAACGCCTCTCTCACTGTACCCCTAGTGAAACGCCTCTCTTATTGTACCTCTAGTGAAACGCCTCTCTCACTGTGTCCCTAGTGGAACGCCTCTCTCACTGTGTCCCTAGTGGAACTCCTCTCTCACTGTGCCCCTAGTGAAACGCCTCTCTCACTGTGCCCCTAGTGAAACGCCTCTCTCACTGTACCCCTAGTGAAACGCCTCTCTTATTGTACCATTAGTGGAACGCCTCTCTCACTGTGCCCCTAGTGAAACGCCTCTCTCACTGTGCCCCTAGTGAAACGCCTCTCTCACTGTACCCCTAGTGGAACACCTCTCTTATTGTACCATTAGTGGAACGTCTATTTCACTGTGCCCCTAGTGAAACGCCTCTCTCACTGTACCCCTAGTGAAACGCCTCTCTCACTGTGCCCCTAGTGAAACGCCTCTCTCACTGTACCCCTAGTGAAACGCCTCTCTTATTGTACCATTAGTGGAACGCCTCTCTCACTGTGCCCCTAGTGAAACGCCTCTCTCACTGTACCCATAGTGAAACGCCTCTCTTATTGTACCATTAGTGAAACTTTTATCTCACTGTGCCCCTAGTGAAACGCCTCTCTCACTGTACCCCTAGTGAAACGCCTCTCTCACTGTACCCCTAGTGAAACGCCTCTCTCACTGTACCCCTAGTGAAACGCCTCTCTCACTGTACCCCTAGTGGAACGCCTCTCTCATTGTACCCCTAGTGAAACGCCTCTCTTATTGTACCCCTAGTGAAACGCCTATCTTATTGTACCATTAGTGGAACGTCTATCTCACTGTGCCCCTAGTGAAACGCCTCTCTTATTGTACCCCTAGTGAAACGCCTCTCTTATTGTACCATTAGTGGAACGTCTATCTCACTGTGCCCCTAGTGAAACGCCTCTCTTATAGTACCCCTAGTGAAACGCCTCTCTTATTGTACCATTAGTGGAACGTCTATTTCACTGTGCCCCTAGTGAAACGCCTCTCTTATTGTACCATTAGTGGAACGTCTATCTCACTGTGCCCCTAGTGAAACTCCTCTCACTGTACCCCTAGTGAAACGCCTCTTTCACTGTACCCCTGGTGAAACGCCTCTCTCACTGTACCCCTAGTGAAACGCCTCTCTCACTGTACCCCTAGTGGAACGCCTCTCTCATTGTACTCCTAGTGAAACGCCTCTCTCATTGTACCACTAGAGGAACACCTCTCTTATTGTACCCCTAGTGGGATGCCTCTCTCACTGTACCACTCGTGGAAATCCTCTCTCACTGTAACCTATTGGAACGCTTCTCTTCTTGTACCCCTAGTGAATAGCCTCTCTCACTGGACCTAGTGGAACGCCTCTCTAATTGTACCCCTAGAGGAACATCTCTCTCACTGTGTCCTAGTGTTACTCCTCTCGCACTGTGTCCCTGATGGTACCTCTATCTCGCTGTGCGCGGTAGTAGTATTGGTAGTAGTAGTAGTAGTCGTAGCTGTAGCTGCAGTAGTAGTAGTAGTAGTAGTAGTAGTAGCAGTAGCAATAGTAGTAGTAGTAGTAGTAGTAGTAGTAGTAGTAGTAGTAGCAGTAGCAGGAGCAGCGGCAGTAATTGTTGTAGTAGTAGTAGTAGGTAGTAGTAGCATGAAGAGGAGGAGGAGGAGGAGGAGGAGGAGGAGGAGGAGGAGCATGAGGAGGAGGAGCATGAGGAGGAGGAGGAGGAGGAGCAGCAGCAGCAGCAACAGTGGTAGTAGTTGTTGCCCTTATCGCTGCCGTGGTTATTGTAGTAGAGTGAATTGTCTCGAGAGATTGTCCCGGTGCGGGAGTGGTG
Organism: Theodoxus fluviatilis; assembly: GCA_034096865.1. Taxonomy (NCBI): domain Eukaryota; kingdom Metazoa; phylum Mollusca; class Gastropoda; order Cycloneritida; family Neritidae; genus Theodoxus; species Theodoxus fluviatilis. Next base: position 7,437 of record JAWQFJ010020365.1, on the reverse strand, counting down.
GCCCTTGCCACATTCTGTGCAGACAGAGCGGAGTCCTTGTAGGAAAACGAAAGGGCGCTGCTTTCTGGCTGATTGCTGGCTTCTCCCCTCGTCGGCCAGAACAGTGATGCGATTTCAAGCAACTCTGCAGCCTTTTAATCATTTACATGTGTGTACATATAAACGTGCTATGTTAATTGTTCCCTACGTATTGTCAGAGGTGTTAGTAATGAGCAAACCACTGGTCAAGTAAACCCATTTTAAAACGTGGTCAGGTATGACCAAAGCATTTGAAGTCTCTCATTAAAGGCATTCTGTTGGAGTATGCAAAATATGTGCCAGTTTTATGCAAGAGTTTATTTCATTATATTGACGACCCTCATCCAGATCGTTAAGAAAGAATTTAAATATTGATTATTGTACCAATTGTTGCTATGAATGCATAGAAAATCCTTTGGAGACAGCCCTCAGCCAACAACTAGTCGTTATAGAAACACCAACACTCGAAACAAACGATTCCTGGTCTTAATAATGCATGGACCGTCAATGCTAATCTAATGCCGATGCGGAAACGGCATTTTAGTTGGGCACATAATAAGATAACCTTATATTATAAGGTTATCTTGTTATTCTTTCTTGTAAACAGTATCCTTTCCCTCTTTCACTAATCCACGCGCATACCCAGCCTTTTATGACCTGACCAGGTTGGACTGAGTCCTTGTTAAGGAAGTGTGCGGCATCACGTAAAAGTGAAGCATAACAGCTGCAAGAGGGCACTTTGGGAAGTAGGGTTGCTTTGGAATGTCGGGCCCTGCATGGTAACCACAGTGGATAAAGGGAGTGTTTTGACGCTGGGCCCTGCATGGTAACCACAGTGGATAAAGGGAGTGTTTTGACGCTGGGCCCTGCATGGTAACCACAGTGGATAAAGGGAGTGTTTTGACGCTGGGCCCTGCATGGTAACCACAGTGGATAAAGGGAGTGTTTTGACGCTGGGCCCTGCATGGTAACCACAGTGGATAAAGGGCGTGTTTTGACGCTGGGCCCTGCATGGTAACCACAGTGGATAAAGGGAGTGTTTTGACGCTGGGCCCTGCATGGTAACCACAGTGGATAAAGGGAGTGTTTTGACGCTGGGCCCTGCATGGTAACCACAGTGGATAAAGGGCGTGTTTTGACGCTGGGCCCTGCATGGTAACCACAGTGGATAAAGGGCGTGTTTTGACGCTGGGCCCTGCATGGTAACCACAGTGGATAAAGGGCGTGTTTTGACGCTGGGCCCTGCATGGTAACCACAGTGGATAAAGGGCGTGTTTTGACGCTGGGCCCTGCATGGTAACCACAGTGGATAAAGGGCGTGTTTTGACGCTGGGCCCTGCATGGTAACCACAGTGGATAAAGGGAGTGTTTTGACGCTGGGCCCTGCATGGTAACCACAGTGGATAAAGGGAGTGTTTTGACGCTGACGCCAATTGAACAGATACTCCGGCAAAAGTGGAAAATCATGTTTCTCGTGCAGATCCTTACCGCAAGAGGATAATGGCTCTAGGTAAATCGATCTGGCATTCGCGGCAATCATGGTCTCTACGATAGTTATCAAGCAATCATGGTCTCTACGATAGTTATCAAGCACTTACGACGACCCAAGTGCGGAGCGGAGGCCAAGTGCAGGTATAGATTGAATCATCGCCTGACCTAGCCAACCGAATCGTTGATTATTGCGTCGTAGCTTGTGGTGAGAGAAAGAAAAGAATCTTACATAGAGACTAGTGCTAACCAGAGAGGAAAACGAACACACGGAGAACTAAGTGATTATTTGCATCATCACTAAACACTTCATCGTGGTTCGGTTGGCATTGTATTTTACTCAGCGTCAACTCATTCAGCCGTTTAATAAAGCAAGGCTTCTCTCTGGTTTTGCAGATCACGACACAGTAGGCCTATCACCAAGGTCTCTCCGTGCAAAAGCCTCAGGGGAAAATCAGTCGGCACAAAAACACAGCCACTCACCAGCAACAGTTTCCCACATGTCTTCATTGATTATCCTCTACCACAGGTGTCGGTTTGTATGGAAACGGCCACTTCACTGGTTCTAGACAGTCGCCGCCATCTCACGTTAATGACGGCTTGTGGAATTGTAGTCAAGGCACAAAAAGCAAATGCCCTTTCATCACACGCGCGCGCGCACGCGCGCGCGTGTGTGTGTGTGTGTGTGTGTATGGGGGCGTGTGCATGTGCGTATTTGAGTGTCCCTTTGTATGTGTTTGTGTGTGTTTGTGTGTGTGTGTTTGTGTGTGTGTGTGTGTGTGTGTGTGTGTGTGCGCATGAGTGTTTGCGTCCCTCTCTTTGTCTACATGTGTGAGTCTGCGAACATACTCATGTGTATGTGTGCGCGGTCTCTCCCTGTCACTCTGTCTCAGTCTGTTTCCTCTCACTCTCTCTCTCTCTCTCTCTCTCTCTCTCTCTCTCTCTCTCTCTCTCTCTCTCTCTCTCTCTCTCTCTCTCTCTCTCTCTCTCTCTCTTTCTCTCTCGACCTGTGCATCGTCCTCGATCAGCTGTTCGTCAACGCAGCAGGAATGCCACCAGCGTAAACAAGTCAACAACGAGCAGGACGTCGCCGACGCGACAGCAACCTTCACGCGTTGCACGCAGAAAAATGAACATTCCGATGAATTGAAAAGAAGTAATGGAGACCTTTGTCCAACTACAAAAATTTATTTATATTCCAGAGCTTTCGGGGCCAAGTAGGCTCCTTCGTCAGTGAAAGGCTATGTGAGCGTGTCTGCCCTAGTATCCGTACATACCTTTCTTTTCCCCGTCCAAATCTGACGTCGCACCACTGATGACGTAACGTCCGATGCCTAGCAACGAAATCTACCTGTATCACAAAGTAACTAAATAGAAGCGCAAAACTTAAGTCTAGCCTATAAGGATTAACAGATACACACAAATTGCACTTAGAAATAAAGTAACACAAAACCTAACGTTGCGCTGATAAGCTAACACGCCATATCAAACCTGCGCAAAGCACGAAATATAAATGACAATACAATCAAACAAGAGAAGGCGATAAATTACCGGGATAACACGCATCAGGCTCAATCGAAAGAGGGGTAGTGGGGGATGCAGTCAGTTAAGGCGCATCTATCTTCAGTGGTCTAGAGAAAAAGAGGGGGGGGGGGTGTTTGTAGACTGGCTTATTTTGTAGCGAGTTACGTACTCGGCTACATATACACAGAGACGGCATCGAGGCCATCGCATCCGTGCTGAACATGGACAACTGCCCATGCCCTGGGATGATCCTCCAGCTGGTCCGCTTCATCCTCGAACACAACACCTTCACGTTCGGTGAGGAGCGTTATATCCAGGTGCATGGCACCGCTATGGGTACCAAATTTGCACCGCAGTATGCGAATTTGTTCATGCACAGGTTCGAGGAAGATTTCTTCGCTACACGGAAGCTGCGACCCCCGACAGCACACCAGGCCTGGCCCAGGGCTGGCAAATCCCTGGATACCAGCCCTGGCCAGCCCTGGCATCCAGTCCTGGCCCAGCCTAGAAATGTCCGGTGGGTCCAGCACTGGCCCAGCCCTGGCATCCAGCCCTGGCCAGCCCTGGCATCCAGCCCTGGCTAGCCCTGGCATCCAGCCCTGGCCCAGCCTAGAAATGTCCGGTGGGTCCAGCACTGGCCCAGCCCTGGCATCCAGCCCTGGCTAGCCCTGGCATCCAGCCCTGGCCCAGCCTAGAAATGTCCATTGGGTCCAGCACTGGCCAGCCCTGGCATCCAGCCCTGGCCAGCCCTGGCATCCAGCCGTTGGGAACTGGGATCCAGGGGTGATCCAGGCCTGGTATTATTGCCTTAATTATGACCTGCATGGGTTCCAGGGGTGATCCGGTCCAAGCCCGATAAACTGTCTTGAATCCTTCACTTGAATAACTCGAGCATTTTCTTGAAAAGGAGAAGAATTCTCCAGCAGCCATGCCAGATACAGAGAGAGAGAGAGAGAGAGAGAGAGAGAGAGAGAGAGAGAGAGACAAACACACAAATACACATGTATCCACATAAACACACACACATGCACACAGAGCGCGCACAGCACACACAAACACAATGAGAGAAGGCAAAAATTGTATAGATTGAATTCAGATTCCAGAAATATCTTACTAAGTGTAAATAACCTTACATGAAAAACAAAGTCATTGATTGACAAGTAACGACATTTATTAGAATTTATCACGCATGAAAAGAACCCGCATGAGTTACATGAGTATTCAAAATATATTCATAGACTTCTAGATTTACTTATACTTCGAGGTTAGAGATAGCTGGTTTGCTAAATCTATCTATCTGTCTAAGACAATCAATGTTCCATTCTTCCATTTCCTTTCCACTTTCTGCCTACGCATTTTGTTGGGTGGTCTGCGTGCCCGGTCTGTTGCTCTTGCCGCCTTTCTGCCTATCCCGCCAGCAGCTCAGCCACTCTCCAAGGTAAGATGTGTATATCTTCCTCTCGACTTGATGTCGTTCTGAGACAGCATCTGTCAAAACAAATTGGTGAATAAGAATGATATATTTGTGAACAAAGCACAGCTCCAAATAGCAAAACTAAAGCTTCTTCATTCTTCCGCAATAGCTCAGCATTCCATAATCTATAATAACAAATGCGTACAGATAGGTTATATTGCCCCTGAAGAGCTGGCGTCATCAGGGTCTTCCCTGCCATCTGGAGAAGGACTTTGAAGGTTCCCCCCCCCCCCCCCCCCCCCCAGATTAGAGATGTGGCGCTCCTGAGGAACAAAAGTTGACCAGATTAAGTACAAAATCATGTATATAAACATGGACAACACTAAAAAAATTACTATACTAAATCTAGATATCGACAAACGGAAATCCGCTGTGAGACGGTAGAGGCGAGACAGAATATGGACAGGAATGTGCTATCGAAATGCGGAACATCTGGCAATATGCAGGAAGTTTATCAATAAATAGTATGGCTATAGAAGAAAGTGTCAGAAAGTTTTGGAACTAATAGTCCTCAGGAGGTGAGGAGGAGGAGGAGGAGGAGGAGGAGAGGGAGGAGAGAGAGAGAGAGAGAGAGAGAGAGAGAGAGAGAGAGAGAGAGAGAGAGAGAGAGAGAGAGAGGAGTTTTTCAGAATGACATGGTAGTAATAAATGTGCATAGTATGTTATAATTTCAGGCTTCATATTTCACACACAGACATCACACATACACACAAACAGACACCACAAAGGTACACAGAGAGACATCACAAAGATACACAGACAGACATCACACAGACACACAGACATACATCTCAAAGATACACACACAGAGAGAGAGAGAGAGAGAGAGAGTCAGTATAATTATCGCAAGAATTATACATGTACAATTTCTTAAACATACTAAAATGGGTAGATAGTTTACCAGAGAAGCAAAATGTAAATATGGAACTTGAAGTAGCTACAATGACACATACATAAAAAAAACAATTTTCTAAACATCCAAATGTTAAAAACAAATAACATACATGTAGGCCAAAGCCTCTTGGTGTATACTCCCTCCCCTACTCCCCCAGAGAGAGAGAGAGAGAGAGAGAGAGAGAGAGAGAGAGGGGGGGGGGGAGGGGAGGGAGAGCTGGGGGAAGGGGGAGGAAGGGAAGAGAGAATGAGAGTAAGAGGGTGGGTGGGTGGGAGAGAGAGGGTGGGGGAGAGGGACGGAGGGAGAGAGGGAGGGAGGGAGGGAGAGGGGGAGAGAGAGAGGGAGAGAGAGAGAGAGAGACAGGCAAGCAGGCAGGCAGGCAAACACATACAAAAACCTCATGTAATTGGATTGAACACGGTTTGAGTTATCTCCCCTTTGACCACATCCGTGGCACTGTAGAACAGCAACACTGACGATTGCAATTGGGTGATATAGATTTTAAACGGAAAACTTACTGTCTACAGTTTGTTGACGAGCAGGAGATGGAGGAAGGGGAAAAGGACGAGGAGCGCGCTGTGGCATCAGTTGATTTCCAAACGTCTGCTGTCCAGTCAGTGGTGAAGGGGTAGGTTTCGTCAGGGCTCCTGAAAGCATTTCATATTTCAGTCATAGACGCCACCGACTGGTGAAGCACGGTGGTTAGCGCGTGCGCGCGCACACACACACACACAGAGAGAGAGAGAGAGAGAGAGAGAGAGAGAGAGAGAGACAGACAGACAGACAGAGACAGAGAGAGAGAGAGACAGACAGACAGACAGAGAGAGAGAGAGAGAGAGCGAGAGAGAGAGCTAGAGAGAGAGAGAGAGAGAGAGAGCTTTACAAACAAACAAACGAACTTTATTTTACAAGGGTAGTGAATTAGGCAGTAGTGCCTTTCTTACATTCAGCTCTTGAGGCAAAATCTTCAAATGTGGTGTGTGTGTGTGTGTGTGTGAGAGAGAGAGAGAGAGAGAGAGAGAGAGAGAGAGAGAGAGAGAGAGAGAGAGAGAGAGAGAGAGCTAGCTAGAGAGAGAGAGAGAGAGAGAGAGAGAGAGAGAGCTTTACAAACGAACAAACGAACTTTATTTTACAAGGGTAGTGACAGAGGCAGTAGTGTCTTTCTTACATTCAGCCGAGGCAAAATATTCAAATGTGGTGAGAGAGAGAGAGAGAGAGAGAGAGAGAGAGAGAGAGAGAGAGAGATCCCAAACATTTTGACATCATTAGCTATAGATGAGTCAAACCGTGCACATTATACACTAGGAAATCTATACCATAAATTCCTCTTGCTTCATCCACAAACCTACACAACAAAGTATGAGCATAATCCGCATGAGTTTTAAAAAGAATTACAGGGCTGGAAAGGCAATGAATGGCAACAGACAATAGCAAAAAATGATCGTACATAGTATGGGATAGTCTGCCTCTTAGAGCCACAATACCACTATACAACAAAAACTGCCTAAATTCTGTTGCCTTCCACCTTTCAATTTCCTCTCAGTAGACTTGTTTGATGACATGCTGATAATTGTAGGCGTGAGAAAACAAGAAAATGTATATAGGGGAAAATCCAATTATAATTACCTGTCAAAATGATACGGAAAGGGAGCGAGACGTACTTACCAATGCCGGACACTGGTGACACCACGAGTACAATCCAATGTGAAATTCTGCTGATTTCGCGCCAGTGTGCTGCAGCGGGCGAGGCCTCTCGATTGCCACTCTAAGGCTATAGCCCCATCCTATATTTTTTTAACCTGGAATTCAGATGGCGAGAGCGGCGCCGCGGGCCTCCTTGTTTTTTTTAACCTGATAATGCTGGATCCTTTGCTCGCCGAGGCCCAGATAAGAACTAAAGTTAGCCGTAGCTATGGCGACAGCAACAGATCAGATATCACCATGAACACTTAAGGCTACATTGCAGACTTTGAACAGCCCTAGAGCTGGCGTACCCAGGGAACCCGAGGGACTCCCAAGGCTGGGCCAGGGCCGGCCC
>JAWQFJ010020364.1:5000-12500 GCA_034096865.1 Theodoxus fluviatilis | reverse complement strand
GGCTTTAATTAAACGTGCGGTGTTTCACGGAGGCAATTTTGCCAGCCAGCCAATGAGGACGCCGCAGACTCCTGAGTCATCATCCGGTGGAAGAAATAGAAGAGCGATGTGCATTTTGCTATTGCCGAACTAGCCACGACCGCCAGACAGGAGTATGGCAAAAAACGACCAACTGACTGGAGTATGGAAGCAGACAATGGCGGACCTTGGCAGCTACCCTGCTGGCCTCCTCCTCCTTCCTTCCCACTCGGCTGAGATTTTCCTCCTCCTCGTCTTCTTTTCTTCCACCTCCTCTTCCCTACCAAACTCATTGGCCCTTACCCCCCCCCCCCCCCCCCCCCCCCCCCCCCATCCCCACCCATACCCCCCTTCTCCCTCCTTCCAGACCAAAAGCCTTATAGGTAGGAACTTGCTTTAAGTGCAGAGATGGACAGAGGTTATCTTTATTGAGAGCACGCCTCTCTTTTTCCCTCAGTATCCTTATCTCTACCAGGTGTGGCCACTTCTTGGGCGAAACTCTTCCCAGCCAAGAGCCAGCATGGCCTAACACTGGCTAATGCTTGGGGAAAAAAAGTTTGAACACTAGCCCATGAAGTAGCTACCACAAAGGTTGATAGCCTATAACTTCCTTGCGGCACCTAGATTAGGTATGTCAAGTTCGAATTCGGCAGCTTAGGTGGTACGAGAATGCATGGGTACAAACATACAACAAAGAAACAAACACAAACAAACATTGAGCTTTATAGTTGTGGAGAAGGTGACGCGAGCGTCCATATATAGCATGAGTGGAGTCGATCGAACTGTCTCATCGAGACAAGTTTCACTGTCTGCGAACACAGCTGAAACTGTATCAGTGAAACAAGAATGTTTCTGAAACAGGGAGGCAGGGGCAGCGTGTTTCTGACTGGCCATGTGACACAGCCTTGACTACGGACTGTAGACTGACGCGATGCGGCTCGCTGAGGCCTGTCGTGACAGTGTATAGATAAGATGGAGGGAAAGGGAAATACCTTTGCTTTGCTTTGGCACGTTGTAGACGTTGAACCAATACTAAATCAGTCATACAGAAGGGTAGGTGCATCGAAGATGTTCACCAACAGTACTCCTTTACGCACAGACAGAATTACCCGCACGGACATATCTACGTCACACGGTTGCAGCAAGCATGTCATTGTCAAGATACTTAAATAAACCCAGATTTTTCCCGTCCCAGAGATTGAACTAAGGCACTGCGACTTGCACGTTCTCTTACCCCCAAACATTCTCGCCTATTTCTGCCTGTCTAAAATCAGGGTTATAACGAGCGAGTATAGGCTGAGGGGCTGACAATGCACAAGTGCTCTTCCCTTGTAAGGTTATATCCCTGGGACGGGAAAAATCTGGGTATCTTTAACTATCAAGATTGACAGTGTTGAATTTCGGCCTCGATGTGTAAGGAGAAATGTGTGAAGTATATGAAGAATCCTCTGAATCATCCAAATTCATCTGTGCTGAATCAACAGTGTGTTCATACTAGTTCTGTCCCACATCTACATCTTACGCAAACCCTGCAAATGAAACGTCTGTCTTGCATTTACGTTGTACTTACATCGGGGCTCTTGTTCAGTGGTTAAGGAGTGTCGCGGTTGGGGTAGGTGGAAGTGGGCTCGACCCCCAACCGGACAGCAAAAAAACAACTAAAGGGAAATTCCTTCCTCAGTCACTAATCACAATTAAAGACAAAGACGTCACAAACATATCTACACGAAAGCAGTCCTCTGATTGGTTCCCTGAATAGAATCCTCCAATCAGCAGGCAGCTTTCTTCGCCGTCGTCACTAAGCGGTGTGAGTACACTTTCCTTGATTCACTCCTACTACCGTCCGCTAGGTGCAGCGTCTTATAACTTTTAAGAGCAAAAGCTCGGCATGAGCTATCTTTGTGTAACCTATAATCTTTGGTACAATGTAAACAAAACAGGACCTAAGACAGAACCCTGTGGGATGCCAAAAACAAGTGGGGTTGGGGCTGACATCCCCCTGTGGGTTGGGGATTACAAGAATTGACCCACCGCGTCTCCCTCCGCGATTCGTAAGAGGCGAATAAATAGGGACATCGTGACTTGATTTGCGTTTATTCTATTCTCGTGATTTTCGTGCTTAATGGCCTTACATAGCAATCATAGGCTGATAGGCCGTAAAACACCACCCATCCATTTTGGGCTGACATGACGCCGTCAACAATGACGAACTGAGACCGATCATGAATGTAGGACGCAAACCAGTCGAGAACGGTGCCACGGAATCCAAAAGATAGCTCTAAACGCTTCAGGAGGATGGCGTGGTCAAGCGTATCGGTGTGTTCCCGTTCCGCCGTTTCCCATTTCGAACGCTGCACTGAGGTCCAACAACGGTTGGGTACCGTTTCGCCGTTTCCCGTTTCGCCGTATGGGTGTCAAATCGCCGTATTCGTCAATTTATTTCTTAAGGCGATCCAGTGCTATTTCGCCGTCCTCTTTAGTGTCGGTTCGCCGTACTGGGGCTGAAATGGTCGAAGTCGGAAACATTCGTGGACACTGTACCCGAGGTACTCTGACCGGGCGGACAGAGTACCCCAGTTTGAAAGCTCGGCATTTGAACGAGAACGAGACCGCGCTAAACGATGTTTATTGTCGTTGCTGAAATGGTCGAAGTCGGAAATATTCGGAACGTCGTTTAGCTTAAGATTTCACCCGAATCACGCGGACCGTTAAGGTGCATGGAGTACAGTACCGCCGCGCAAGACGTTTGTCACAAAACGCAGATACATTATCTCGGCCGGATCTAGGTCGAGTTGGATTTCACAACGCCTGCTACAAAAAAACAAAGCCAAAACACCCCCGTTATTGCAGCAACTCATTTTATTACATATTACACAGTAAATTTATTTACAAACATGATCGGAACGCATCAGAAACCGTCGATAAACAAGAAGTTTTACAAGTCGCTAAGAGGTGTGATTAACTTTCCTTGATTCACCAATACTACCATCCGCTTGGGGCGCAACGTGTCTCGATCCTCACGACAATGAGCTAATGAACTATCTTTGTGTAACCTATAATCTTTGATTGTACTCCCAACCCCTTTCAGATGCAATATGAAGATATGAGTGTGATTTTCATAAGTATGCAGATGACATTGAATTGTCAAATAGTGCACAAATTGGTGATTTTCCTTCTGTGCAGTCAGATATTAAGACATGTGTTGACGATGTACTTTCATGGATGAACAGCAACAAATTGATGCTCAACACAGATAAAACTGAAGTTTTACCTGTCGGTGCACCATCACGTCTTGGGCTTGTGGGGAGTGTTCACAGTCATTGGGGGTAGCTCTATTCCATTCAAGAGCTCAGTTAGGTATCTCGGTGTTCACATTGACCAGACCTTGTCCATGCACGATCAGATTTACAGTACATGCCGTGCATGTTTTTTTGAACTGCGCCGTATTGCATCAATCCGTCAATACCTTTCGGACACTACCTGTGCTAGGCTAGTAACTGCCAGGATCACGTCACCACTGGATTACTGCAATTCAGTCCTGGCGGGTCTTTCGGCAGAACAACTAAACCGTCTGCAACAAGTTCAAAACAGTGCGGCACGTCTGGTTCTTATGAAGGGCAAACGCGATCATGTGACACCCCTCCTGAAACATCTACACTGGCTTCCCGTTAATTTCCGCTGCCAGTACAAAATTGCTGTTTTGGCGTACCGTCATTTTCATTCAACCCTTCCGGCATTTCTTTCGGCCTCCCTTTGTACCTATCACAGGGGCGGATCAGTTCTTTATTTTTAGGGGGTGGGGGTGGGGGGTGGGGGGTGGGGGGTGGGGTTTTTCCAAACTTTTTTGAGAGCGGGGTTGAGGGGTGTTAAAGGGCTCAACCGAAACGTGATAGCGGGGAGGGGGGGGGGGGGGGGGGTAAGGGAGAACTACCTATTGGAGCGCTTCGAGCTCACCCGAAGCGTGAAAGCGGGTGGGGGGGGGGGGGGGGGGGGGGGGGGGGGGGAGAAAGACGACCCTATTTTCAGCGCTTGGAGCTCAGCCGACACGTGAAAGCGCGGGGGGAGGGGGGGGGGGGGGGGGGGGGGGGGGGAGGTGGGGGAGACCACTCTGGTCTGCAACGAAGCTGGAAATCAGGAGTTATTGCCGCTGATGCTCTTTCGCGCGGGGAACCAAAAAGTGGTCTCTGGTCAGTACAGAATGGCTTCAGAACGCAGTGAGAGAGTACCAAGAGGTGTTCATTTTTGTTGTGTTTGCCAGTGCTACCGTGGCAAAGTGATCGTTTATTGTCGCAGTATGCAGGCATGAAGTGACGAAGCTAGGTTCGAGCTTGCAAGCAGATGTAACTAAATAATGGCGTGGATCGGTGTAGTGTAGTGCTGTTGAATACTAGGTCTCTCTCGTTCTCAGCATTTCTGCTGCAGGAATGCAGTGCATGATTATTGAACAGAGCTCGCGCAAACTGCATTGAGTGATTGACTCGTTAAAAATATCATTAAATGCACTCGCATATTCATTGTTGTTGTTGCTGTCCTCCTCATGTTTCCGTGTTCGTCTTTGTTTATCCTTTTTGTTGATGTTACGAATAGACCCATCGTGTCTCCTTACGCGAAACGTGAAAAAATTTAAACTATAGGTATCAAGGCTTGACTCGCTCTTAGTCTCATTTGCTCCAGTTATGTTCTTGTTATTGGTCTTAACTAGCCGTCATAGGCTAATAAGCAGTAAAGCTCCATTCGTTCGTTCATTCATTCATTCGTTCCGTCGGTCATTATGTATATTAATGCATTCGTTTGTTCGTTCATCCCCATTGTCTGCATGTACAGGTTGATGCGTCTGATATCACTCATTAAGACAGTTCTTAACCGGGCATATCTTTGACTAGGCGAACACTTAGCTCAGAAACTTATCCTGAGAGTAGGTAAAGCATATATGCGAACAGTTTTCTGTCCGAACTACACAGTTACACGAGAAGCTGTCTAGTAGTGAGTACTCTGTAGCCTAACTTTTAACTTGATTCGATTTCGACGCACAACTCAATATGAATAATGTAGCAATATTCATTAACTATTGATGTACTCTACTTTGTGCTTTGAGACATTATTACCGTTATTTAAGTACGGTGCCTATGTTTGTGTATCAGTAATCCTGAAAATGAGCGTTTTGTGTTCGAGCTGAGGACAATATGGCGGTTGGTGCGCCCTGCCAGAGCAAGCCATGGGAATACTATGTTTCAAAGGAAAGTGTTAGTCCGGTTAAAAACGGCCTGTTTAGCGCATATTCCCTTGTAAATGCTTGTGTTGTAGTGGCCACACACAGGTTCAACCGTGAGTCCGTTATGCAAGGGGGAGGGACTTTGTGAGGAGATTGACACCCCACAGGCTGCCACAAGCTCGGGAGGGGAGTTCACGACTACTCTTATTCTCAAAACAAAATAGTTGTACAGGTCTGCATCCCGAAAATCTGCAGGAAAATCCACTGCCGAACACCATCCTGTCTTGAGACTGACTGGATCAGGAAGTTTTTGGCCCGATGGTGTTGTTAGTTTTGGAAACTTTGGGGCCAAAGCGTCGGCACAGTCTATGTCGGATTCCCCGCCGATTGCTTTGTTTACCTTCAAAGCAATACAGCCCTTGACCCTTTGAATTAGGTCTGCTTTCGTACCCGACAATGGCTGTTGCATTTCCCGTATGAACTGCTTTAATTCCGGCATACGCCATCGTTCGAAATTTGCAGTGTCCATTACCGCCATAGTTACAATAATGCAGTGTACTGACCAAGCAGGCGCGATAACTCTTGCGCTTAGCTTGTCAGGGGAAGCAACAACCCCCGTTGCAGACCCTAATAGGAGCGATTGGAGCTCACCCGAAACGTGAAAGCGGGGGAGGGGGGGGTGGAGTTGGAAGAACGACCCTATTTGAGCGCTTGGAGCTCAGCCGAAACGTAAAAGCGGGGTGGGGGGGAGGGGGCAGGACGACCCTATTAGGGTCTGCAACGGGGGTTGTTGCTTCCCCTGACAAGCTAAGCGCAAGAGTTATCGCGCCTGCTTGGTCAGTACACTGCATTATTGTAACTATGGCGGTAATGGACACTGCAAATTTCGAACGCTGGCGTATGCCGGATTTAAAGCAGTTCATACGGGAAATGCAACAGCCATTGTCGGGTACGAAAGCAGACCTAATTCAAAGGGTCAAGGGCTGTATTGCTTTGAAGGTAAACAAAGCAATCGGCGGGGAATCCGACATAGACTGTGCCGACGCTTTGGCCCCAAAGTTTCCAAAACTAACAACACCATCGGGCCAAAAACTTCCTGATCCAGTCAGTCTCAAGACAGGATGATGTTCGGCAGTGGATTTTCCTGCAGATTTTCGGGATGCAGACCTGTACAACTATTTTATTTTGAGAATAAGAGTAGTCGTGAACTCCCCTCCCGAGCTTGTGGCAGCCTGTGGGGTGTCAATCTCCTCACAAAGTCCCTCCCCCCTTGCATAACGGACTCACTGTTGAACCTGTGTGTGGCCACTACAACACAAGCATGTACAAGGGAATATGCGCTAAACAGGCCGTTTTTAACCGGACTAACACTTTCCTTTGAAACATAGTATTCCCATGGCTTGCTCTGGCAGGGCGCACCAACCGCCATATTGTCCTCAGCTCGAACACAAAACGCTAATTTTTAGGATTACTGATACACAAACATAGGCACCGTACTTAAATAACGGTATTAATGTCTCAAAGCACAAAGTAGAGTACATCAATAGTTAATGAATATTGCTACATTATTCATATTGAGTTGTGCGTCGAAATCGAATCAAGTTAAAAGTTAGGCTACAGAGTACTCACTACTAGACAGCTTCTCGTGTAACTGTGTAGTTCGGACAGAAAACTGTTCGCATATATGCTTTACCTACTCTCAGGATAAGTTTCTGAGCTAAGTGTTCGCCTAGTCAAAGATATGCCTGGTTAAGAACTGTCTTAATGAGTGATATCAGACGCATCAACCTGTACATGCAGACAATGGGGATGAACGAACAAACGAATGCATTAATATACATAATGACCGACGGAACGAATGAATGAATGAACGAACGAATGGAGCTTTACTGCTTATTAGCCTATATGACGGCTAGTTAAGACCAATAACAAGAACATAACTGGAGCAAATGAGACTAAGAGCGAGTCAAGCCTTGATTCTTATAGTTTAAATTTTTTCAAGTTTCGCGTAAGGAGACACGATGGGTCTATTCGTAACATCAACAAAAAAATGATAAACAAAGACGAACACGGAAACATGAGGAGGACAGCAACAACAACAATGAATATGCGAATGCATTTAATGATATTTTTAACGAGTCAATCACTCAATGCAGTTTGCGCGAGCTCTGTTTAATAATCATGCACTGCATTCCTGCAGCAGAAATGCTGAGAACGAGAGAGACCTAGTATTCAACAGCACTACACTACACCGATCCACGCCATTATTT
>JAWQFJ010020364.1:0-2500 GCA_034096865.1 Theodoxus fluviatilis | reverse complement strand
AGACTTAGTTACAGAGGAAGAGACAGACTCAGTGAACGAGACAGACTGAGCGACAGAGGAAGAGACAGAGACAGGGATAGACTAGATGAGAGGGATAGACTGAGTGAGAGAGGGAGAGGAGGAGGAGACAGAGACAGAGATAGACTGAATGAGAGGGATAGACTGAGTGAGAGAGGGAGAGGAGGAGGAGACAGAGACAGGGATAGACTGGATGAGAGGGATAGACTGAGTGAGAGAGGGAGAGGAGGAGGAGACAGAGACAAGGATAGACTGGATGAGAGGGATAGACTGAGTGAGAGAGGGAGAGGAGCAGGAGACAGAGACAGACAGAGCGAAAGGGGAGGAGACAGACGGAGTAAGAGGGGAGGAGAAAGACAAGATGGAGACGGAGACATAGGCAGAGAGGGAGACACACACAGAGACAATGACAGAGGCAGGGATAGAGAAGAAAACGGGGACAGAGGCAGAGACAGAGCGGAGAATGAAGACAGGGACAACCAGAGGAACAGACAGAGCGCTAGACAGGGCGACAAAGAGGGAGGGGGACAGAATGAAGGGGACAGACAGTCACAGAGGGACAGAGGGAACCAGGATGCACAGAGAAACAGGGCGAGGGAGGCAGATGGAGGTCGAGGTGACGCCAACTGAGCAGCAAGGGATTGATGCGTGGGGACAGGCCGAGACTGATCCGTTTGAGTCAAGACAGGAATTGAGACAGAACCATTTGAGTCAAAACAGGAGTTGAGACAGAGCCATTTGAGTTAAGACAGGAGTTGAGATGTAACCGTTTGAGTTGAGTTAGGAGTTGATACACAGCCATTTAAGTATAGACAGGAATTGAGACAGGAGTTGAGACCGAGCCATTTGAGTTAAGAAAGAAGTTGAGACCGAGCCATTTGAGTTAAGACAGCAAAACTTGAGCTGGGACAGAGCGAATTGAGTTAAGAAAGGAATTGAGACCGAAATATTTGAATTAAGACAGAGGTTGAGCCCGAGCCATTTGAGTTCAGACAGGAGCTGAGACAGAGCCATTTGAGTTAAGACAGGAGTGGAGACATAACCGTTTGAGTTAAGACAGCAAAACTTGAGCTGGGACAGAGCCAATTGAGTTAAGACAGCAAAACTTGAGCTGGGACAGAGCCAATTGAGTTCAGACAGTTGAGACCGAGCCATTTGAGTTAAGACAGGTGTTGAGACAGAGTCATTTGAGTTAAGACAGAAGTTGAGATCGAGCCATTGAGTTAAGACAGAAAAGCTTGAGCTGAGACCAAGCCATTTGAGTTAAAACAGGAGTTGAGACCGAGCCATTTGAGTTAAAACAGGAATTGAGACAGAGCCATTTGAGTTAAGACAGGAGTTGAGATCGAGCCATTGAGTTAAGACAGAAAAGCTTGAGCTGAGACCGAGCCATTTGAGTTAAAACAGGAGTTGAGACCGAGCCATTCGAGCTAAGACAAAAGTTGAGACAGAGTCATTTGTTTTAAGGCAGGAGTTGAGACAGAGCCATTTGAGTTCAGACAGAAGAATTTTGAGAAAGACCCATTTAATTTATAACAACAACAAAACTTGAGTGACTTGAGAAAGAGCTCCTTTATTAAAAGATATGCCTACTTGAGACACGACACTTAAGTTCAGACATGGTAGTTAGAGTTGAGTTAGAGGTACTTGAGTACGAGATCGGCCTTCTTGAGTTGGGACAGAAGTACCTGAATAAAAGAGAGGCTTACTACAGTTGAGACAGAAGTACTCAAGTAAAAGCTAGGCCTACATTAGTGGAGAAAGAGGTACTTGAGTAAAAGATAGGCCTCATTGAGTTGAGACACGTACGATACTTGAGTAAAAGATATACCCACTAGAGTTGAGACGTATACATACTTGAATATTTGAGACAGGGGGACTACAGTTGAGACAAATATAATCTTGAGGTGAGACGGCAAGCCTAGAGGCAGAAGGACAAGCTAGCTGAGACAGAGGATGTGGAGCTCAGACAAACCCTGAAGTTTGAAGGGAGACTGGAGCTATACTGACACTAGACGGGATGTCATACGTGGATTAGAGACCGGCTTTAGCTGTTGCAAGGTCTTTAGCTGAGCAAACTTGAATTTTGATACATAGAGGTTTGAGTTGAAATACAGAGACTAGACATTGCACTTTTGAGACAGTGACTGCAAATGAAACCGGGAGAGTTCTGTTGAGGCACGGACTGGAACTGAAACGGAAACAGCTAGAGCCGAAAATGTTAAACTTGAGACTTGAACTAGCTGACGCAGATTTAAAAATGAAAACTTACTGAAACAGTGAACTGCAGCAGAGGCAATACGACAGGCGCCATGACTGAAACTGAGACAGGCTTGAAGTCCGGCTGTCCCTTGGTTGTCACTGCCCCGAGACGTTGTTTGAGGCCAGGACCGACAGGCGACAGCTGCTTCGAGATGACAACGACGCTGCCTGTTATGGTCACAGAGTTCCCTCCCCTGATCCGTGGAGCCAATGCAGGGGC
>JAWQFJ010020363.1:5000-12500 GCA_034096865.1 Theodoxus fluviatilis | reverse complement strand
CTACTTGAGACTGTCTCCATGGCGACTTGAGACTGTCTCCATGGCGATTTCAGACTGTCTCCATGGCGACTCGGACTGTCTCCATGGCGACTTCACTGTCTCCATGGCGACGTCACACGGTCTCCATGGCGACGTCACACTTCATCTTGGGGCAGTCCAGTAACACTGCAGTCTTCAGTCCCTTGCGTGTAGACGCGTCGTGTTCCTCCATGGTTGTGGACAGAGCATGGCAGAGCGTCTGCTGTGGATGGTGGGCGTCTGCCAAGTGGGTTCTGCCTCTAGCATGCTTGCAAAGTGTTCCAAATCTTCTCAAGGATCATGTCAAGCTGGGTGGACACAAGCTGGGTGATTAAATCCAGCTCTACAACTCCTCCATCCCAGTCAAATCCACTCTCTTCTTTCTACCAGCGAACACTGTATCTCTGACGTGAAACGGTGGATGACCCGGAAGAAGCTCCAACTCAATGACTCAAAAACTGAAGCACTCCTGGTGGGTGGCGGAGGCAAATCGGATCAGGCCCTCAAACTAACCATTGGTCACAGTGACATCGTCTTCTCTCAGTCTGTTAGAAATTTAGGCGTCATGTTTGACGATGATCTGTCAATGAGATCTCATGTCAACAAAGTATGTCAGTTAGCATATTATGAGCTAAGGAAAATTAGTACCATTCGTCATTATCTTCCTCAGCAGGCCACCAAAACGCTCATCACATCACTTGTTCTGTCTCGTCTCGACTATGGAAACTCTCTTCTCGCTGGCATCCCCGACACTGCTTAACAAACTCCAGAAAGTTCAGAATTGCGCTGCTAGGCTAGTTTTTCGGTGTCCCAAGCGTACCCATGTCTCATCACTCCTACATACACTTTACTGGCTCCCCATCTCTCAGAGGATAGATGATAAACTTGCTACTTTGTGCTTCAAAGCCATTGACAACACAGCACCACACGCTCTTACAGAAATTCTTGCAGTCTACACGCCCTCCAGATCTCTACGCTCAGCTGCTGACTCTAGAATGCTTAAGGTCCCCCGCCGTAACAAGAAAACTCAAGGTCAGCGTGCCTTCTCCTATATTGGACCTGTAACCTGAAATAGTCTGCCTCTCTCAGTCCGTCATTCTGACACTCTGCCCCAGTTCAAAAGTGCTCTAAAGACCCACCTCTTCCGATCCGCCTTTCCTGCTGAGCTGCTTCGCCTTACTTGACCTGGCCTGCAAGTGCTGTGTATATTGTATAGTTTGTTCTATTTGTTCTATTGGATCTTAGTTTTAGTTTTTTGTTAATGTGTGTAGTGTGTGAGTTTTTTTAGGAATGTGGTGTTGAGTGGTTGTATGAGTGTTGATTATTTGGATTGTAAACGCCATGAGCTTGTCTGTCAAGGGAAGGTATGTGCGATGAATAAACTAGTATTATTATATTATAAAGCCCATCAAATCCGTGGAACCCATTATGCATTTCAATCCTATAGCATACATGTGAACCAAACACGTTTGTATATCGTGAAGTCTTGAAACCTTTCGGCACCCCCCTCCTTCCCCTACCCCCTCCTTCCCCTACCCCCTCCTTCCCCTACCCTCTCCTTCCCCTACCCTCTCCTTCCCCTACCCCCTCCTTCCCCTACCCTCTCCTTCCCCTACCCCCTCCTTCCCCTACCCTCTCCTTCCCCTACCCCCTCCTTCCCCTACCCCCTCCTTCCCCAACCCCCTCCTTTCTCTCTCCCACCTACATTGCATAAATGTAAAATTAACAAACGTTAAGATATGTATGTTCTTTCTTACTATTAAAAGTGAAGTATTTATGTTAGCGGTGTTGGTTGGAGTATGACCACGCCACAAGTTAATTTTCCGAGGTGTTTGCCTTTGTGGGAAATGCAAAATTAGGCGTTGTGCGTCTGTTCTAACGCTCAACCCATGAAGATCATTGGGACGGTCAGGTACGTCAGTGATGATGAGGAAAAAGCTCACCGTGCCACAGCCGTGTGCTCAGGTATGCTTGCTGCCGACACCGTCTGTGATGGTGTTCGTGTTGTCTTCAGATGTCTGGAGCTTCTCCATCAAGGGGCACGCGACGTCTTTGTAGATGGCTGGCCTTGCTTTGCAGAAGGCTTGCTCCTCTTCGCAGAAGACTTGCTCTTCTTTGTAGGAGGCTTGATGTTCTATGTGGTGTCGTTAACTGCTGTTGCATGCAAGCTGGGATCATGGAGGAGTACAGGGTGCTGTCGTGCAGCATTCCACACCTAGCGAGCGAAGGATTTAATGGTTAGCGTCCTTGGCTGTGACCAACGCCTACTGTCACGAAGAACTGGGCGTTGCTTGAACTGTTAACTTTGGAGTGGTTTAGCGCTATGGCTCACGATGATTTATGGGTAGAAATACATGTAGACCGTAACTATTACCTGTTTCGCAACTTGAAAGCTTTCGTATGAATCCCACTTCTGAATTATCTACCAGTAGTACGTCTACGTCAGTCGTGCCCGGCCATGGATCGCGACCCTGGACTAGTCCCACTGGAGACTGTGCTGTGGCTGTGTGGGCCAATCTTGGAGTGGCAGTCCTTGTCACAGCGGCCGCATCTGAGGGTGCTTGTCTGGCACAGCATGTTCCTCCGACGGATTCGCTTCTCCTCATCCAGTCTCCGGAGTCTCATCTCTCCTTCACACATTCTCCTCTGGATCTCATCTCTCCATCTGGTTCCATCCCTTGCGGCGTTCTGCCAGCTTACATTATAGAAGCAGTCCGTTCGGCTGTGGAGATGTTTGTGTGTTTGAGCCACCACTGCAGCAGCATTTGCAACAGCAGGTCTCTGATAAGTGACACTCGGCCAGCAAAGCTGCCAAATTTCACATGTAAACCAAGATAGGCAGTAAAGTAAGTGTTGTCATTGAAAAGTCGTAAACTATGACTTAATCTTTCACAATCAAAAACAACAGGCTTTCTGTGTCTATTCCCATTAAAGATATTGACATAGGACTGCTTGTCACAGGTGAACTTAGATTTTGAAAGTCGGTGTATATGCTTACTTCTGTAGACCTACTGCAGTCCACATAGTGGCAAATACATCATCCCTGCCTTGAGGAAGAGAACTTTTTCCGTGCTACACGTACAGACACGTCAGTTGTCCGCAAAGGACCTTTGTAGGCATACTGAGGGGCGGAGAACCTCATTCGGTTCCAATGGACTCTTCGAGTACCAGCTCACGTCTGGCAAGCCGGCACAAAAAAACCCAGGAAGACCCTCAACTTTCCTGGGCAGCCGCACAGAGGAACCCTATCTGGATAATGGAAAGCTACTGGGCGCCAGGCCGGAGGCTGCTGCAGACTGGATTGGTGGGACTAGGAAGGGGGATGTCATGGAACTAGACTACATTCTGAGCAGGAAGGGCCGAGGAAGTGAATAGAACTGGTAGGGAGGCAGACTACTACCTAGACTACAGACCGAGTAGGAAGGGTCCAAGGAGTAAGTAGGGCTAGGAAACCAAGCTGCTAACTAACATAGGGACTGAGTAGGAAGGCCCCAATGAATAAGTAAGTTTTGGAGGTGACCAGTCTACATAAAGAGAATGCAGAGTCACAGAGGTGACAGACTTGACTACAGATCGAGTGGGTAGAACCACATGGCTGGAGGGAGATCAGACTACTGACAGTAAATGGGGACGAAGAGGGACGAATTATTTAAAGGGAAATGGACTAGAGTGGAAGGAAACCTGGTTGCAGACTGAGAAAGGAGGGCCACAGCACTGTTAGGGACTAGACAACACATTCTGTAGGTAGAGTACAGGGCTAAAAGGAAGCTAGACAACGAAATTAGTAAATAGGGTCGAGAAAAACCATAAACATTAAGGGGACTAGACTTCAGAATTGTAGGGGACTGGACTGAAGAATGTAAGGGACCAGACTTCACGACCGCCAACACGGCAAGTGGACACCAACAGCGCCGCCCGGCGACACGACAGACAGATGTCTTCCCGAGCGGGCCGCGGCAGACGGCTAATTTTCCCCGGGCTCCCGAGGCTTGCAGAGTGGATGGGGAAGGGCTGAAGGGTGGGAGAACTAGGGTGGGGGCTGGGGGTGGGCGCATCTGCCGGGGCCTAGTAGGGGACGGTAGATCAATGGAGCAAGGGATGCTGGGTCACGCGAGAGAAATAATGGCGGTAGATGGGGGTGGGTTAGGGGGGATCGAAGGGAAGAACCAAGGGGAGCAACTCTCCTTCTCCTTTCCCTCCCTCCTTACCGCCCCCTGGCTGCGCTGCGTCCTCGGGCCGAATCATGGCGGCGGCACTTGTTGACGCGGTGCAGTGTGGGGAGGAATCGAGCTTCCGGCCTGCCCTACCCATGTTTGTCAGGCGACCTGTGGACTCCGCCGAATTGGCATGGAGCAAACGGACCCGAGTATTTGGCTTGGTCTGTTTGTAGCGGGTTTCCTGGCTTGATTTATTCCCTTAGGTCTCCCAACACGCTCCATTCTTCGCTGTGTGATCGGCCCCGGTGGCTGGGAAGTCATTTTCTTTTATCCCTCCTCCAGCGCTTCAGGGAGCGCAACGAGTCAGAGCAGAATGGGATTGGTCGTCTGCCTCGGCGCTCTAGAGAGCGTCGGATGCGAGGAATTCGCGGGAATGCACTGCAGTTTTGATGGCCAGACCGAGGAGAAAGTGTGGCTAATGGCAGGGCGATTTCCGTTGCATGATAAGGAGACGATGCTCATGACTGTTTTGAGCATCTCTATGATCCTGACGGATATTAAGACGCCACACGATACCAAGGCCAAGTTGGAGCGAGGATGAAGCAGTCTGCAAGGACTCTACACAAGGACTGTTTAAGGATTGTCTGTGACATCGTAAAGGACTCCTTCACTTCATCACGGTATCGCCATGAAGGATGTTGTACATCTTATACTCTTGTTAGTAATTTTAAAGTTTTCCCGTTAACTTCCGGTCACATAGTTGATTTCAACATTCGAAAATGATTCATAGAGAAATCTAGGCCGAAACGAGAGAGTCAGTGTTAGTCAGGTGAGGAAAAGCCCTATAATAAAGACTGCACAACAGTAAGAAAAGTAACTTTCGAACAGTTCAAGAGTATTCAGAGTACCATAATGCTATTGAAATACATGTAAAACTGAGCGACAAGTTCACCTTGTTCTACCCAATATCGCCTCTTTTGCTGGCATATTTTATCTTCTTTGTCACCAATGATTGAATGAAGCCTATGAGTCTTTGTCGGCTATATAAGGCCGTTGTACACGAAAATAACTCGAGTTGGTGAGAGCAAGAGCTACTCAGATCACGATGTCCCAAGTTACTCGTCTTTTATGAATTGCGTAGTAAACACAGTGGGTCTGTTCTACCCCCAACCCACGAGGGAGTCACCGATGCAAACTCCTTGCCGCGCGCCTGTCTCGCAAAGGAGACGGTATATGACGTCATGGATGTCGTCACAACTACAACTGTCAACTGCTTTTCATATGACTGACATGGTTAATGTGTGCATGAAATAATTGTGGGGGCACACACACACACACACACACACACACACACACACACACACACATATGCACACAGACTCACACAAACACATAGACACACACAAACACACACACACTCAAACACAAACACACACACACACACACACACACACACACACACACACACACACACACACACAAACACACACACACACACACACACACACACACACACACACAAACACACATGCACACACACACACACGCACGCACGCACACAAACACTCATACACATGTATGCGTGTAATTACTTCATATAGCCTATTAATACGGCCGACTGGATTTCTGCAATCCACTGTGTCATGGACTTCCGTCCACTGCGATCAAGAGACTACAGTGTTCAAAGTTCAGCCGCTCGCCTAGTCAAGAAAGTCAGGAAGGATGAGCACACCTTTCCAGTGTTGCGGTATCTCCACTGGCTTCCCATTGAAAAGATATCCACCTTCACTATGTGCACACTTGTCTACAAATGTGTAAGACAAAGGGATGCCAGCATATGTGTGTGATCTCCTGGAGCCTTATCAACCAGCTAGGACCCTCCGATCGTCTCATAGGGAGCTCCTGCGGGAGCACCAGTCAAGAACAACAAGCGGAGACAGGGCCTTTGCATCTGCTGCACCAAGACTTTGGAATGCCCTTCCATTGCAGCTTCGACAGGCTCCAGCAGTTTTAGTGTTTAAAAAGATGCTAAAGACTCTCATCTTCACAAGATAATTCATTACTATGTAGGCCAGAAAGCGGCAGTTCTGCTGATACTGGCGCTTTACAAGTGCCTTACATACATACTGTGATACTGGCGCTTTACAAGTGCCTTACATACACACTGTGATACTGGCGCTTTACAAGTGTCTTACATACATGCTGTGATACTGGCGCTTTACAAGTGTCTTACATACATACTGTGATACTGGTGCTTTACAAGTGCCTTACATACACACTGTGATACTGGCGCTTTACAAGTGCCTTACATACACACTGTGATACTGGCGCTTTACAAGTGCCTTACATACATACTGTGATACTGGTGCTTTACAAGTGCCTTACATACATACTGTGATACTGGCGCTTTACAAGTGCCTTACATACATACTGTGATACTGGCGCTTTACAAGTGCCTTACTTACATACTGTGATACTGGCGCTTTACAAGTGCCTTACATACATACTGTGATTCTGGCGCTTTACAAGTGCCTTACATACATACTGTGATACTGGCGCTTTCCAAGTGCCTTACATACATACTGTGAACTTGAACAGTTCATCTGGCATTCTATGCAAATCACGGTTGCTCAACGTCTTTTCTTTTGCCATCATGCTTTCTCTCAGATTTGCGTGACTGTTCTAAAACATAAATGACATTTTCTATTTGATATACGTCGTCAAAGTTCAAATTTTTATTTGAAAATATGAACTTATGAAATGACCATTAGTTGATCTATCTAGTTGAAACCATGTTCAAATGCCATCTGTCAAACAACCAGGAAATGTTTAAACACTTTCCATCTGCGGCAAAGACGGTGATTTAACATTTCCAAAATAGCTCTTTTTTTTTTTTTTTTTTTTTACAACAAGATACTTTATTGTCCTCATTGATCACAAGGAAATTCGTTTTGTCGGTGGCAAAAACATAATACATACATACAAAAACAAAAACAGTTCAACATTAATTAACTCAATCATATCATTCAAGTTATGGAGTCCATCAGAGGCAATTCAATTTAATAGAGAAACATTTTACACCAAAACAAGTAATCACAGAAGGAACAAAGACACAAGCATGCACATCAAACAATCATCGTCACGCAATAACACATACCCGATCTTCATCCATAACACATGTACAAGAACACCCCCCCCCCCCCCCCCCCCATCATGTTCATCATCCTGCATGCACATCAACAACCACACTCGCACAGCACACATAACACATACACGATCATCATCGCATAACGCATGCACACCCCCCCCCCCCCCCCACACACAC
>JAWQFJ010020361.1:0-17550 GCA_034096865.1 Theodoxus fluviatilis | reverse complement strand
TTGGCTTGATCATTATTATTCTTCGGTAGAGTCCTTACAAAATATAGCAGAAGCAGCAGCAGGAAGTAAGGGGGAGAGAACTCCTATTCTACTTTACGTCTAGCTTCGGACATGGCGATTTGTACACTGAGCGAAGTGAACTTAAGACTGAGTTTGGAGTGTAGTGGTGCAGTGTAGCGTGGAAAATAGTAACCCGTGGAAAACAGTAACCGGAAGTCATCGCAGAGTTATCTGCGAGGGACGTGCTGAGAATTCCACTCTAAAAAGAGACGGCGTGCAGCCCGTCAACTAATAAGTACGCATTGTCGGCAGCCTTTTCAAAATTGTTTTTTGTTGTGTCTTCTGAATGTTTTGGTTATTTGTCATCTCTACTTCTCGCTGTAGTGAGTCGTATCAGTGAGTGAGTCGGTGTTTTATCGACTTCGTAATCGTTGTCGAGCAAGTTGGAAACACTACTTCAATATTATTTGGTCCTATAATGAGATATTTGGGCTTCTCATAGGCATGGTTGGATCTTGCCATTGTTTACATTAGAAAACAGTTTCTGTTGCATGATGCATGAGAGTCTCTCTCTCTCTCTCTCTCTCTCTCTCTCTCTCTCTCTCTCTCTCTCTCTCTCTCTCTCTGTCGCTCAGTGATATGTATGCATGCATGCATGCACGCTATGCGAGCAAATGAATGAGAGCGAGAGTGCATCGATTGCCTGTGAGGAATATAGCTCTTCATTTAATTTCAAGCATACACACACACACACACACACACACACACACACAAACACGCATGCACGCACACACACACACACACATACATGCACACGTGTACATGCGTGCGAGTGCACGCACACACTCCTGCTCTTATGCATTTATTCGCATGGCACGCACACGAGCGCACATGCACATAACTCGGCATCACTGTGCAAACTTTTTTTCTCCTAATTTTTGTCTTTTGTGTCACAGATACATGTATGCATGGTGTACCTGCACATTGGCGTTAAGAAATTTGAACCTCTATGACTGAATCCATTTGCTTATTAAAGAAGCAGGTAATTAAAATTAAGGTCTACAGTTTGAAATAGTTTTTTTTCATAAACACAAAACAAAAAAACAAAAACAAAAAAACTGCATGAGGGTAAAGCAGTGAAGGAGCTGTAAAGTGCTCTCATGAAAAGAGAGCTATGCTATTTCAGTTGCCATTGCTATGATGTTGAGATGACTATCCAAGGATAAAGATGAGTTGCTTAAAAGGTTTCTTTTCTTCCAAGTGCTCCTTGTAGTCATTTCTGCTTTGTCATTGGAAATCTGCCATCTGTCTCATACTAGTCACTCGGAAATGGCAGCTTCACAAAGTGTCTAATGCTGAACCTACTATATAAATGTCAGTGGAAGATTCTGATAGATCAAGAGATTACTAACTGACTACTGACAATTGACAGACTACTCACAGACTACTGGCAGACTACTGACAGAGTACTGACAGAGTACTGACAAATGACAGACAATTGACAGACAATTGACAGACTGCTGACAGACTACTGACAGACTACTGACAGACTACTGACAATTGACAGACTACTGACAGACTAGTGACAGACTGCTGACAGACTACTGACAGACTACTGACCGACTACTGACAGACTACCAACAAGACTACTGACAGACAACTGACTGACAACTGACTGACCACTGACTACTGACAGAATACTGACAAGACTACTGACAGACTACTGACAAGACTACTGACAAACTACTGACAGACTACTGTAAGACTACTGATAGACCACTGACTGATTGCTGACAAGACTACTGACAGACTACTGACAAGACTGCTGACAGACTACTGACAGACTACTGACTACTGACTACTGACAAGACTGCTAACAAGACTGCTGACAGACTACTGACTGACTACTGACAAGACTGCTGACAAGACTGCTGACAGACTACTGATAGACTACTGACAGACTATTGGCAATACTACTGACTGACTACTGACAGACTACTGACAGACATGACAGAGTACTGGCAAGACTACTGACAGACTTCTAACTGACTATTGGCAAGACTACTGACTGACTACTGACAGACTACTAACTGATTACTGACTGACTGCTGACAGACTGCTGACAGACTGCTGACAGACTACTGACAGACTACTGACAGACTACTGGCCAGACTACTGACTGACTACTGACAGACTACTGACAGACTACTGGCCAGACTACTGACTGACTACTGACAGACTACTGACAGACTACTGGCCAGACTACTGACTGACTACTGACAGACTACTGACAGACTACTGACAGACTACTGACAGACTACTGGCCAGACTACTGACTGACTACTGACTGACTCCCGGCTGACTCTTGACTGACATGATAGACTAATGACAAGACTGCTGACAGGCTACTGACAGACTGCTGAATGACTACTGACAGACGTGACAGACTACTGACAGATTACTAACTGACCTCTGACAATTGACAGACTACTGACAGACTACTAACTACTGACAGACTACTGACAGACTACTGACAGACTACTGACTTACTACTGACAGACTACTGACAGACTACTGACAGACTACTAACTACTGACAGACTACTGACAGACTACTGACAGACTACTGACTGACTACTGATAGACTACTGACAGACTACTGACAGACTACTGACAGACGTGACAGACTACTGACAGATTACTAACTACTGACAGACTACTGAAAGACTACTGACAGACTACTGACTCACTACTGACTGACTACTGACAGACTACTGACAGACTACTGACTGACTACTGACTGACTACTGACTGACTACTGATAGACTACTGACAGACTACTGACAGACTACTGACTGACTACTGATAGACTACTGACAGACTACTGACAGACTACTGACTGACTACTGATAGACTACTGACAGACTACTGACTGACTACTGAAAGACGTGACAGACTACTGGCAAGACTACTGACAGACTACTAAATGACTACTGACTCACTCTGACTACTAACTGACCTCTGACAATTGACAGACTGTTGACAGACTGTTGACAGACTGCTGACAGACTACTGACTGACTAGTGACTGACTAGTAGTCTAGTCATTAGCCTCTCAGCAGTCTGTCAGCAGTCAGTCAGTAGTCAGTAGTCTGTCAGTAGTCTGTCATTGGTCTGTCAGTTGTCTTGTCAGTAGTCTGTAGTAGTCTGTCAGTAGTCAGCCAGTAGTCAGTAGTCTGTCAGTAGTCAGTCAGTTGTCAGTAGTCTTGTCAGTAGTGTGTCAGTAGTCTGTTAGTAGTCAGTCAGTAGTCAGTAGTCTGGTCAATAGTCTTGTCAGTAGTCTGTCAGTTGTCTTGTCAGTAGTCTCTTCAGTAGTCTTGTCAGTAGTCTGTCAGTAGTCAGTAGTCTGTCAGTTGTCTTGTCAGTAGCCTGTCAGTAGTCTGTCAGTAGTCAGTTGTCTTGTCAGTAGTCTCTTCAGTAGTCAGTCAGTAGTCAGCCAGTAGTCAGTCAGTAGTCTGTCATTTGTCTTGTCAGTTGTCTCTTCAGTAGTCAGTCAGTAGTCAGTCAGTAGTTTCTTCAGTAGTCTCTTCAGTAGCCTTGTCAGTAGTCTTGTCAGTTGTCTTGTCGGTTGTCTTGTCAGTAGTCTCTTCAGTAGTCTCTTCAGTAGTCTGTCAGTAGTCAGTCAGTAGTCTGTCAGTAGTCAGTCAGTAGTCAGTCAGTAGTCTGTCAGTAGTCTGTCAGTAGTCTCTTCAGTAGTCTGTCAGCAGTCTGTCCCAAGTTACATGACCTGCAGAAGCTGAAAGACCTTTAAACTCTATTCATTCATTTGTTTGTTAATTTGTTTGTTGATTTATCCATTCATTTTGTGTTGCAGAGGACAGAGTGCATCTCTGATGACAGGGACTGAGCTGTGGACTGTCGCGCTTGTTGCTGATCTCAACCCGCCCTCCGCTCCACTGGGACTCAGGATTTCCTTGTCAGTCAGGCGGTGGTCCAGAGGGTTGGAGTGTGGGAGAAACGGTGTGCTTGAAAGGCTTTGAGAGGCCTTTGACTCAGCAAGACTTTTACTCCCACCATTCATAGAAACTGAAAGTTTTGTGAAAATGTCCCAGTCTGTCTGCTCAGATTCGAGCACAGGAGAGACAGTGTGTTTAATTGACTTTCAAACTTAAAATCATTTGTGAAACTGTGCAGCAAAATGTTGTCTTGATGTGTGGAAGACAAAGCTTGGAATCTGAGGTGCTCACCTATTTCACCTAGTGATCTTGAATCAAATTTCTGTGAGACATTCTGTGGATATTGCCATCCTTGAAAATGGAGGGAGGGAGAGAGGAAGCACATGCAGGGCAACCTCACACTCTCTCCTCCTCTTGCTCTGAGAACAAGACTCCAGACAGAACTGTCATCAAGACAGAGCCAGCTGAAGATTACCACCAGACACCTCACGCTGCTCTTGGGTGCTCAGACAGGGCTGGGTGTACTCATGGCTGCAGTGGGAACCAGAAAGAGAGCAGTGATGGTGTCTGTGCTGGAATCATAAAGCAAGAAAAGACAGAACTGGGAGAAGGCTCTGTTGTGATGAGAGGAGAAGATTTTTGGGTTGAAGTTGATCCTGCCTACGAGAGCGAAGATGAGCCAACGGTGACCTTAGAAGTGAAAGTGGAGCCTGAGAATGAAAGCAGAGAGATTGGCCTGGGCGTTAGATTCCGTGGGGACAAGACAGGCGTCTCATCAGACAGACAGGGACAGTCCTCCTGCCCTGTGTCAGCTGGCCCTCCAGGCATGGGAGGAGTTGCAGCAGACTCGAGGGCAGGAACAGGTGTGCCAGTGACGAATGTTCTCAGGAACATCATTCCTGGAATATATGTCTGTGTTCCTTCAGTTCTTCCAGTACCTAATAACACAACCAGCCTCAGTCTTGTTGTGCCAGTTGTTGTTGGTCCTCCGCCTGGAGTAGGCAGTTTTCCTGGGATGAATGTTGTCCCAGGAAGCAGTCGCCCAAACTTTGGCAGTCGGGTTTCGCTTGGATTACTACCAGGAATGGTTCCCACTCCCACAAGCTCAGGCACGACTGGTCAAGGTGACTCTTTGAAGAAGAACTGCACCATCTTGCCAAAGAAGGTCATAAGTGCCTCAAATGTAATAATACTTCCTCCCGACCCCAACTTTGCGCCTGTTCAAAAAGTGCAGAGAACCTGTGTGTGCTGTGAATGTGGTGAGAAGTTTGACCACGACAGTCAGCTCAGAGAGCATGGCAAGACAGTCCACGGGAACACGAAGATGTACGGTCCCTGTCCAGAATGCGGCAAGAAGTTTGGCTACAGAGACAGCCTTGAAACTCATCTTGCACTGCTGCACAAGGGCTCTGGGAAATACCCTTGTTCCGAGTGTGGCAAGCAGTTTTCTCGAGAGGGTCATCTCGAGGATCACCTTGTGGTCGTTCACCAAGGCCTAAGGCAGTTCACATGTCTCGAGTGTGGCAAAAAATTTGCACGAGAAAGATCCCTGAAGATTCATACTGCCAGCGTGCACAGAGGGGAGAAACATTTCTGTTGTGCAGAATGCGGGAAGAAGTTCGCTTGTAAAAGCCAACTGACATATCACGTAGTAGGTGCACATGGATGTGCAGGCAAGTTTGCGTGCACTGAATGTGACAAGACATTTCCCTTCAAGTTTCTGCTCAAGAAACACGTTGCAATTGTCCACAGGGGTGAGAAGAACTTCCTGTGTTTTGTTTGTGGTAGAGCATTTAGTGAAAAAGGGTCCCTTGACTCCCATTTGCAGTCTGTTCATGTAGGTGGCAAGTTCTCCTGCCCGGAATGCGGTGAAAAGTTCCGTCAGAAATGCCAAGTAAAGAAACACATTGCAGATGTACATTGTGAATCTTTGAAAGAATCCCTGTGAATGGAATGACAGGATCACAGTTCCTTGCTGTTGTTGCATACCTGGGCTAAACACTCCCAGGATCACCCAAGTGTTTGAGATGATTGCGTGTGTGGCTGTTTTTGAACACCCCGCCATATAGGCAGCCACACTCCGTCTTCAGGGGATTTGATCTCTGTCTCCAGAGAATGCCAGTTGTTATGTTAGGAGCTTACCACGGCTGAAGATAATCCCCACATAACAGTACAACATAACAACATTTTGCTGTAGCCTTGGTTTTTGGCTGGAGTCAACAGATAACAACAGCCTTTGCCCAAGGCAAAACAGTTCCTTGCTGATCGAAACGCTTTTTGGTATGAACATTTGGCCTAGGACAACTTTTGAAGTGTACAGGAAGTTTGGGAGAGGTTTTCCTGCTCTGGGTGAGATATATATATATTTTGTCTTGCAAGCAGATTTCACACACATCAACTGCATAAACTGATTCTCTGCCTACTCTGAAGAAGGAAAACAAATCCTAACTTGCTGAAGACATGTTCCTATTATATTTTTGATTAAAAAAACCCCAACTGAATGAGAATTGAGACCTCTAACTCTAAGGCCCATCTTAACCAAGTGAAGTCTCCGCCCACAAACAAGGTTCAGAGATATCTACAAATTAGGTAGGTGTGCCATAGTTTCTTAGGCCAAAATAAGGAATAGTTGTGGTTATGTAAACCCAACCGACCCTATTTTTTCCCCACTAACCCTAAACTCTTTTTTGGATCGCATAACAAAAAAAGAAAAAAAGAAAAAAGAAATTGAGAGTAAATAACTAACAGCCTGCTGTCTCATCTTCCTTGCTCAATGAGCATTCAGGGAATCTACCAAGTTTAGAAAACTTTTTCAGTGTAAGAAAGTTTGGTTTATGTTTAATCTGGCCTCTTTTAAAAAAGCAAAGAAAGAAGAAGAAAAAGTTCAGGCCGACCTATTGACCTAATTTTATTTGGTCATGTGACCTTAGCCACAACAGTTTTTTTAATGCCATAGCTGGATGAATTCACAGTTAGCACCAGCTTTGGAGGGGTCAAGGAGTGAGGTTGCAGGTTCCCCAGGCATGTAGTGAGCAGCATCCCGAGTCTTTGCTCTGATTGGCTGGTCAGAGCGAGCTCTTTCATGCCTGGAGGTTTGTTGTTTTCTGTAATGCAGTTTTAAAAATTTTGTCCACTTTTTTTTCTTTGTTAGCATGCAAAAAAAAAGAAGATCATTTTTAGACTTCCTGACACCCTTCCCCCTGTGGGTTCGGGGTAAGAATTGACCCACCGCGTCTCCCTATGCGATTTGTAAGAGGTGAATAACTAGGGACACCGTGACATGATTAGCGTTTGCTCTAAACTGTTCTAGTGATTTCCATGCTTAATGGCCTTACATAGCCTACAAAAGCTGATAGGCCATAAAACACCAACCAACGAACCAACTAACCATCCTGACACCCTTTCAAAGAAGCCGTAGCCAAAGAACAGTACTGATTTCTCAAAGCTATATGTGTCATATATATGAATAGTGCATAAATCGCTACATGAATTGCATCAAATTATGTGTTGGAGTAGCTAGGGGGAATTCAACAGTCAGCTGAGAGCACATTTTTGTGCCAGAGGTGGATTCTTGTCTGGAAGTAGAAGCAGTGGGGAAGAAAGTAAGTTCTCCTACTGAACTTTCCGCTCCTGCGTTTTCCAGTGACATACTGACATTTGCGGTCTCCGCACCCTGATGCTCAACCTTCTTCTTCTTCTTTCCGATCCTGCCCACGATCATCAATGATTACTTTGGCATGTGAATTTTTTACAGGTTGGGGAGTCTGGGTAGGTGGGGGGGAAGAGTCACAGTGGTCCCGTCCTAGCGGGAGGCACGCGACACGAACGTGTCGACAGTGCTGGCCTCAACCACAGCTGGAGGTAGGGCATTCCAGTCCCTTATTGTTCTGGGGAGGAAGGCTGCACTCCGGTACTGCGTTCGGCAGGTGATGAGGCTGAACTGCTTACTATGACATTGTCGCTGGCGTGGTGGTGGGGGAACCAGCTTTGACTTGATGCCAGGACAGTGGACGATGCTGTGTTTGATCTTATACAGCATCGACAGGCGAGCAAGCTTCCTGAGCAAGCTGACAACTGTATCTGTGAAGCAAAAGTCTGACAACTGAATCTGTGAAGCAAATGTCTGACAACTGTATCTGTGAAGCAAATGTCTGACAACTGTATCTGTGAAGCAAATGTCTGACAACTGTATCTGTGAAGCAAATGTCTGACAACTGTATCTGTGAAGCAAATGTCTGACAACTGTATCTGTGAAGCAATTGTCTGACAACTGTATCTGTGAAGCAAACCTCTGACAACTGTATCTGTGAAGCAAATGTCTGACATCTGTATCTGTGAAGCAATTGTCTGACAACTGTATCTGTGAAGCAAAAGTCTGACAACTGTATCTGTGAAGCAAATGTCTGACATCTGTATCTGTGAAGCAATTGTCTGACAACTGTATCTGTGAAGCAAAAGTCTGACAACTGTATCTGTGAAGCAAATTTCTGACAACTGTATGTGTGAAGCAATTGTCTGACATCTGTATCTGTGAAGCAATTGTCTGACAACTGTATCTGTGAAGCAAAAGTCTGACAACTGTATCTGTGAAGCAAATGTCTGACAACTGTATCTGTGAAGCAAATGTCTGACAACTGTATCTGTGAAGCAAATGTCTGACAACTGTATCTGTGAAGCAAATGTCTGACAACTGTGTGAATGTGAAATACCAATGCCTGACAAGTAACTGCATAATTTATGTTTAAAAAAATTGGATTGTTTGCCAAGCATAAAAAAGACTTTTACCTTCAATATGTATTATTATTTGCAGAGTAAGCAGTGAATACCTGCAATGTGTTTTTGGCTAATATAATCGCAGTACTACTTAATGTGCATTGTACATGCCTAACAAATATGCATCTCAGTGACAGTTTGATTAAACAAATTTGTCATCAAAGCTAGACTGCACTTGCTTGAATGCAATAGTTCTCTACATCTGTATTACCCCTCCTCTTCAAGCAAGGTTTGCAAAAGGTGTGCATTTCCCTGGGAAACAGTCAGTCACATCCTGCATGGCTGTTAAGAAAAAAGGATTCAAATTCAGGTTGGGCCTAGCAGAGTAGTGAACTGTCTGGCATCAAACATGGCAGAAGGGAATAAAGATAGATAAAAGATTGACCGCCGGATTCCAGAAGACAAAACAAATAATGATCACAAAGATCGCTGTGAGACGTTGGAATCACAGGTTTAGTATGGAAACAAACGTTTTGGGCGTAGCCCTTCATCAGTTTGGCAACTGTGAGCACTTTTTACCTGTATCAATTATGAACACTCTTCTATCACTGTTGCCTATTTATTCATCTTCAGACAGTTTGCTGTTTGCCAAACTGATGAAGGACTATGCCCGAAATGTTTGTTTCCGTACTAAAATTGTGATTCCAACACCTCCCAGCGATCCATGTGATCATTATTTATTTACTACAGATACACGCAGTCTCAAAGACAAGATTGTGAGGGGGGGAATCTTTATCTGCAGGGGGATGCTGGTGGGATCAAGTATCTCTTGCCCTGTGGGTTGGGGGTGAGAACAGACCCACCACATCTCCGTACAAGATTTTTATGCTCAAGGCAAATAATTGGGGACATCGTGACATGGCTTGGTCTTATCCTAACCAGCTCTTATTATTTTTGTGATCAATGACCTTAAATAGCCTACACAGGCTGATAGGCCGTAAAACTCCTCCCATCCATCCATCCATCCCTCCATCCATCCACCCATCCATCCACCCATCCATCCATCCCATCCATCCATCCATCCATCCATCCATCCATCCATCCATCCATCCATCCATCCATCCATCCATCCATCCATCCATCCATCCATCCATCCATCCATCCATCCACCCATCCATCCACCCATCCATCCATCCACCTACCCATCATCCACCCACCCACCCACCCACCCATCATCCATCCACCCACCCACTCACCCACCCATCGCGTACAACTTAAGCGACCTTAACCGTCAGCGGTCCAGCGAAGAAAAGACCAAGGGAAGACACACATCAAAACAGCCATTTGGAGCGTTTTGCATGGCTCTATCTCAAAAGATGTCCAACTCTCGACGCCTCTACCCACCCAGGTGCAAAACCGGGTATTTTTGAATGCATGATGTCAGAATGTAGTGCTGTTGACCTACGTTTGGGGCCGTATGTCTTATTCTGCACTGTTCTTGTGATGTTCGTGCTTAATGGCCTTGCATAGCCAACAAAAGCTGAGAGGCCGTAAGACTCCATTCATCTTTTGTGACCGTAAGCCAACTTCTGGTTGGGATAATTCCCAGGGAGTGGAGTTGGCGCTTGTGTCTGACTGAGTTCCATGTCTGTCAGCCTGCCATAAGGTTGTC
This sequence comes from Theodoxus fluviatilis, assembly GCA_034096865.1. NCBI lineage: Eukaryota > Metazoa > Mollusca > Gastropoda > Cycloneritida > Neritidae > Theodoxus > Theodoxus fluviatilis. The sequence goes on along the minus strand of JAWQFJ010020361.1, from coordinate 7,211 downwards.
AGTGAAGGACGGCGCTTGTGTCTGACTGAGTTCCATATCTGTCTGCCTGCCATAAGGTGTCAGTGAAGGACGGCGCTTGTGTCTGACTGAGTTCCATATCTGTCAGCCTGCCATAAGGTTGTCAGTGAAGGACGGCGCTTGTGTCTGACTGAGTTCCATATCTGTCTGCCTGCCATAAGGTGTCAGTGAAGGACGGCGCTTGTGTCTGAGTTCCATATCTGTCTGCCTGCCATAAGGTGTCAGTGAAGGACGGCGCTTGTGTCTGAGTTCCATATCTGTCTGCCTGCCATAAGGTGTCAGTGAAGGACGGTGCTTGTGTCTGAGTTCCATATCTGTCTGCCTGCCATAAGGTGTCAGTGAAGGACAGATTCAGTGGTCCAATAGTCGCGGGGTAGAGTGTAGAGTGGTTTGCTTTCCACAAAAAGATGATACACCGTTGTATGAAACCAATGTCCATAGTACTGAATATAACTTTTTATTGAAAAGACCAGGAAACTCATGATCAAAGTGTAGGGCGGTTTCCTTTACACATATGGGTGATAAGCCATAAAGCATAAAACCAAAACTCATAGTATTAAATGTAACTTTTTTATTGAAAGTTAAAGGAAACTCATAGAGCTTGATTACAAAGTGAAGGCGAACATAAAACAAATCCCACACATATAAAAGAAAATCCAGCCCGACTTCTAACGTCATAAGCAACATACAAAGATCACAGTTTGAGATGTCACATTGAAAACTTACTACCAAGCAAGAGTATTATGAGCGGCCCTGGTCGGGTGAAGTTAAGTTCTCTTAAATAAATCAGTTCAACATAACCCTCATGTTAATTAAGAAACAAAGTGTACCAAACATTTCCTCACAATTCTAGTGCATGCCTTTGGGAGTCTATGTACCCGTTAATCATGCATCTCTCGTGTAGCCTGCTGTGATAGATGACACGCGTCTAATTCCTATGCGAAGATGGGGGCTGATCTGTCACGAGACACTATTCATTTCGCGCGGTTTTATTTTGATTGGTTACCTATAAATAGGACCTACTGTATCCTTGCGCGTTTCGATTAGATGCTGAACTATTTCTTTAGCAGATTCAGACAAAATTTTACAGGTACTGCTTCTCTTACAAACTGTGATGGTGAATAACTGTTGCGTCCTGACTTTCCGCAACGCCGAATGTCTCAACAGCCAATCAGCGAAAACAACGCGGGAAAAGAAAAAGTGATGAATGTAACAATATAGCTGAGTGGCGCACAGCTATTTTTAGACAACCAATCAGCGCCCGGCATCGCACGGGATATAGTCACGGTCGGCACCCCCCTGTGGGTTCGGGGTGAGAATTGACCCACCGCGTCTCCCTATGCGATTCGTAAGAGGCGAATAAATATAGGGACACCGTGACTTGATTTGCGTTTACTCTAAACTGTGCTAGTGATTTTCGTGCTTGATGGCCTTAAATAGCCTACAAAGGCTGATGGGTCGTAAAACACCATCCATCCATCCATCACGGTCGGCAAGGGTCTCATTGTGTCCTGACACGCGCTTTTTGACTTACTGGTACGAATGGGTTTGTCGTGGTATCGACAAGAATATTTCCATGGAAAAATGCAAAAGTTCAAGCAGGTTTTAGTGGAGATAGGGGTGGGGTGGGGAGGGGTAGGGGTGGGGGTGGGTTGGGACATCAGATTCAAAGTATCTTGAGCGCCGAATATCAATTAGGGGCATTTAGTACTCTTCTCTGCAATATCTTGATGTACGGGGGTTCTCCTGGCTTGCGCTAGGAAGTCACAGTGACAGACTCCGGTGATCGTTTCCAACGAACTTTATTCACACACTGATCGACTACAGTGGTGAAAATCAGCCAACAGCAATAATCGTCGCACTACGTCGCAGCTTCACTCTGCTTACAGTACCGCAGAGGCTCGCTAGCACACAGCAGAAACTCGCTCTGTACAGGGTCAAAGCTCTCACCTTTAACTCTGTCGTATCTGCTGCTCTCCTCTCTCTCACTCGCTTTCGCTCCTTATATACCTTTACACAATTTCTAGAAACTACCAGTGCGATGTCGAACACACTCCCACATTCCTAACTGCGACGCGACAGAACTACTGTGTCACAACAAGCTAATATTAGCCTAACTCGGTCGCGCGCGGGTCAAGGCCGTGACCTGACCGATACACAACAATCAACTGCGCCTGCGACGGTGCCAGAAGGTTCGAGAAAACGTCACAACATAGCTCCTCCCCTAAAGACCGAAACGACCTCGTCGGTCTCACTACATATACGACTCCATCACTAAATTTACAAAACACCATAGACTAACACCTCAAAAATACACAACAACATTATCATCAACAGCAACAACAAAATACCGGGAAAGAGTCAATCTGCAGTCCAGGTAGTCCAAAAATTATGAAATGAGTGGCATAGATGCAGAAACCTGACACGTGGGCGAAAGCTTCCTTGCGGTAGCATCTGCCCAGTCCATGGGGTCAATGTCTGCAAGACCACTGTCCACACTGTCACTGAAAATAAAGAACTCACAGGAAGCGAGAGGGCCGCATCACACGCCGCTCTCGCCACGTATATGTCTGTACGTAGTCAGGGGTCGCTCCATCCACGCTCTCGTCTTCCGAGGAAGGTCCTGGTACAGTGTCTCTCTCTGTGGCTCGTCGTCGGTCGGGTCAGGGTGACGTCGTGGCGACTGCCACCAGTCCGGCGGTAGTTCTCCCTGGTACTTCCAGAGACGGGCACGGTTCACGTAACGTCCTCTCTGCGGCCGGGCAAGCCTGGTGGTGCATCCCTTCTCAGCCCGTGGGTTGGAGTACCACGGTGCAGTGCCATCAGGAGAGATCTGGTGATAGGCCTTGCGGTCGTAACCAGTCTTCATTCCGTCCACGCTCCGCTGCAGGTGTGTCCTTGCGGACTTTCCCACTGCCTGCAGCATACCCTGGAGCGGTTCCACACCCTGGGGCACGTCACGGGGGGTATCCACCAATGGCCTGGCGACCACTGCAGAACTGTCAGTCTTGCTAGAGCCACTACGGCGACTGTGGGGTCTTGTCCGTGAGGCACAGATGGCACAGCGCCGACACAAGTTGCGAACGGACTTGTGTCGACCAATCCAAAAGTACCGCTCACAGACGCGTCGGTACGTCTTCTGCCTTCCGAGGTGGCCAGCTGCTGGGTCATCGTGTACCTGTCTCAGCGCTTCCTCCTGCATGGCTCTCGGCAGAACAGGGAGAAGGCGGCAGGTTTCTCCCTTCTCGTCTATCCACTTTCTGTACAGCGCTCCATCCGTCAGCTGCAAGGCATCCCACTGGGTCCAGTAAGCCTTGGTGACAGGGCTGGTAACGGCGACCTTCCTCCAGGGTGGGCGGACAGGCCTGTCCTCCATCCAGCGGATGATGGGCTGCAGGTCCGGATCCTGTCTCTGTGCGACTGCCAGAGGCGTCTCTTGAGCGGCGATCCGCCTCAACGCACCCGAAGGCCGCAGTGAAGCATTCCCTCCACCCCCAAGACCCTTCAACTGCACGTGGTGCCCATCAATCAGCAGGAGGAACTGTCCCCAGTCTATAACACAGCGATGCTTCTGCAAAAAGTCTATCCCCAGGATGACGTCATCTTCTACATCGGCGATCACAAAGGGGTGAGAAACAACTAGCTCACCGGTCTTCACCTTCACTGTCACGACGCCGTGCACAGGGATCGGTCGGTGCATGACGTCAGTGAGCACCATCGCTGATTCCTCTCTTCTCTGGAAGGGGTACAGACCAGTCTTTATCACAGAAATGGTCGCTCCTGAGTCGATCAGTGCCTGATGACGGTTGCCGTCGATGTGCACCTCGATCGCCGGTCCTCCTGGGTCTACGCGGACACCCTTCAACCGATGGCTGATGCGATGTGGGGCGGTGGAGGCAGAGGACGCCGGGCTATGCCCCTTAAGCCCGGCGCATCCTAGTTTTCCTGGGCAGTGGTGGTCTTCTTCCTTCCCTGTGGACAGCGGCGAGCGATGTGGCCTGTCTTGTCGCAATTATAACATCTGATCTGCCCTTGCTGTCCGTCCTGACGGGAAGAGCGGTTTTGCATCTTCTCCAACAACTCCGCCATCAGCTGGCGAAACTGGTTCAGAGAGAGAGTGTCGCCGTCACCCTCCGATTTCTCCTGGCTGCCAATGGCTCTGATCCTATGAGAGTGAGATGCTCGCTGGGTCGCTTCCTCGCGTTGAGCGATAGCCTCGACACGGAGAGCGGTGTTGACTGCTTCCGCCAAGGTAGAGGGAGCCAACACCTGTACTTGGCGTTTCGCTTCGTCGTCGGCGAGGGCATCTATAAACTTCTCCCGAGCCAAATCGTCGATTGCCTCCCTGTTAAACGCAGGGTGCGCTCGCCTCACCAGCCTCTCAATGTCAGCTGCCAACTCGATGAGTGATTCTCCCTTCTTACGCTTTCTCGTGTAGAGTGCTGCCTTAGCCTGGTCTGCGTTTCGGGAATCTTGAAACCTGTCACGGAGGGTCCGAACGAGGGCAGTGTAGTCATTCCTGCCTTCGGGTGGGATGGTTTCCAGGACTGTCAGCGCTTGTCCCGTCAGGCTGGAGATGAGGAAACTCGCTTTCTCCCGTTCTCCCCAACCGTTGATCTGCGCGGTCACCTCGAACTGGATGTGGTAGGCATCCCACGGTGCCTTCCCGTCATATGTTTGTGGCCGCTGCACTGGACGACCGGCTGGGGGGTATGCCTCCTCCTGGTGTGAGACGAATGGTGACGCCTCGGCTCGAAGTTGCTTGGAGGCCTGGTGGTTATCTTGGGTGTAACGTCTGGCTGGATAAGGGGAGCTTGCTTTTGTTTCTTCTTTCTCTTCCAGCTTTCTCTCCAGTCTGCAGATGACGGTGTCGAGGCGGGTTACTTCCCCTTCGAGGGAGTTGAGGCGCGCTGCTTCCTGTTGGAGATTAGCATCAATGCGATCTACCTCCTCTCCTAGGCGAAAGCTTACTGCCTCGATTTCCCTCTGCAGTCCCTCCGTCCCAGCTTTGATGGTCTGCAGCAACTCTCCCTGACGTTCTGCTTCTTCTTGCTCCTTCCGTTCACGGTAGGCCTTCTCCTCTGCCTTCTCCCGCTCGCGGTCTGCCTTCTCCTCTGCCTTCTCCCGCTCGCGGTCTGCCTTTTCCTCTGCCTCCTTCCGCTCGCGGTCTGCCTTCTCCCGCTCGCGGTCTCGTTTTTCCTCCTCCTGGGCTTCTCTCTGCTGTCTCTGTTGGTCGAGCAGAAGTCTCATCATCATTGCGATGTCTTCGGTCGGTTGCTCTGTCGCCTCCGCGCGTGCAGTGGATCGTGTTACGCGTTTCTCGCCGTCCATTTCCGTCATAGACTGTCACTGCTTGGACTGTTCGCCGTCTGTGGAACCAATGTTGCACTCTTCTCTGCAATATCTTGATGTACGGGGGTTCTCCTGGCTTGCGCTAGGAAGTCACAGTGACAGACTCCGGTGGTCGTTTCCAACGAACTTTATTCACACACTGATCGACTACAGTGGTGAAAATCAGCCAACAGCAATAATCGTCGCACTACGTCGCAGCTTCACTCTGCTTACAGTACCGCAGAGGCTTGCTAGCACACAGCAGAAACTCGCTCTGTACAGGGTCAAAGCTCTCACCTTTAACTCTGTCGTATCTGCTCTCTCTTCTCTCACTCGCTTTCGCTCCTTATATACCTTTACACAATTTCTAGAAACTACCAGTGCGATGTCGAACACACTCCCACATTCCTAACTGCGACGCGACGGACCCACTGTGTCACAACAAGCTAATATTAGCCTAACTCGGTCGCGCGCGGGTCAAGGCCGTGACCTGACCGACAAACACGCCCGCGACGGTGCCAGTAGGTTCGAGAAAACGTCACAACACACAGACAAACACACGCACACACACACACACATACACACACACACACACAAGCAAACACGCATGCGCACAGACACACACACACACACACACACACAGAGTTGCAGCAAAGCTTAGACTGTTCGCATGCGCGAGTCGTGGAAAAGTGGATATTCGTTATGACCTAGAACAAATTCTCTCCTGAAGCCACCTACTGTGACGTTGCGTGACGCGACAGATTTCTATGTCCGGTTTAGGCATCGCAGCGCTGATGTCATGGACGATTTGATTGGACGAGAAAGTTATACTACTGCACATGCGCAGGAATTATGCAAGTGGACAATTGCTACAAATAGTCAGTGAAGCGCCTGAGGAACTAGACACTATTGCTCGAATACGCGCTAGCAAGTGGATTTGGGATACTCTAATTCAGTTTGCGGCGCCATCGTAGACAGAATGTTTGTGTCGTATTGGTTGCCTTTAGGCACAGAGTGTTGGTCCTGACTCTTTCCAGACTCCTTCTGCTGGTTTGCCCTGTAAAGCGTCAGAGAGAACTTAGCTGTGGAAAGTTGTCCTACAGTGTGTGTGTGTGTTTGCACGCGCGAGTGTGTGTGTGTGTGTGTGCGCGCGCGAGTGTGTGTGTGTGCGCGTGCGAGTGTGTGTGTGTGCGCGCGCACGAGTGTGTGTGTGTGTGCGAGTGTGTGTGTGCGAGTGTGTGTGTGAGTGTGTCTGTACGTGTGTGTGTCTGTGCGCGTGGTGTGAGTGTCTGTGCGTGTGTGTGTGGGTGAGTGTGCGTGTGTGTCTGTGTGTGCGTTTGTACGTTGTGTCTGTGCGCGTGTGTGAGTGTGTCTGTGCGTGTGTGTGTGTGTGTGTGTGAGTGTGCGTGTGTGTGTGTCTGTGCGTGTGTGTGTGTGCGTGTGTGTGTGTGTGTCACGGGTCCCTTCCTACTCGGACTTTTTCCGAGAGGGACATAACATCCAATCAAAAGATACAATACACAACACGCAAATAAATTAACAAATACAATTTATTTTTACCAAACCCTAACACAACCCATCAATAAAGTACACATTCAATCATAAGAGCCAACATATGAAACCAAAGCAATCCCTTTCCTTCAACAACCCAACATCCTCCTAAACTCAACCACACTCACTCAGAATCTAAACCACATAAGAAAACCACCTCAACCAACAGCATCTCAACTTTCCCCAAAAGCCAGTCTCAATACATGGCAATCACATCAATCAATACACACATGTCCCCACTACACTGCAACCCCAGCATGAACAATCTTAATAGAATGAAAACACAAAAATCCACATGGAACGATGATTGC
>JAWQFJ010020360.1:0-17500 GCA_034096865.1 Theodoxus fluviatilis | reverse complement strand
GGGGTCAGTTCAGCCTGGTGTGTGAGCTCCTGTCGATTCAAGATCTAGGGATAACCCGCATCAAATCTGGTGTCGATTGCAGTCATGGAATGAGATAAAATGACAAAACCAATGTTTACCACGCTTGGATATATGGGGCATTGGCCCTTCAGGAGGGTAAACCAAAAGTGCTTGCACGCTACAATCTTCCACCGTCCACCCTCATATGACTATGGCACAGTCGGAAACTGTCGTTAAGTAAAGTCACTTTTCGTGGTCATATACAACATGCCACTGTGATTGCTGGACTTCCGCAAGTGGTCATTGATAAACGTGTGACCGCACAGGTCTTACGAACTGCTGTCACACCTTTATAATTAGATCTGTGACAGCAGCATGAATGAATTGCATCTGAGAAAATGACTGCGTCAATGTTTTTTTCTCCAGATTTCCTTTACTGCGACTGAGACGTTAAAAAAAATCAAGTGTTATTGTTAATTTTCTGCACCTCTTCAACAACATCAGAAGAACTCAGTTTAATCCCTAGACACATCTGCAGGACATTGCATCACATGTCTATTTTTTATCAATAATTTCCTCGTGTGAACTTCCCGCCCTGGCGTGATGTGAAGAAATGAAAGTGAATCTGACTTCGATCTTATATTCAACCTTCAAGCAGTTATCGTTATATGTATGAGTGTCTATGACCACATGCTTATGTCATGAGACGGAATGAAAATGTTGTCTGCATAATTTGAATCTTTTCGAGAAAACTGCACATTTAAGATACAGATAGTCTGTTGATATACAAGCTGAGGATACGTATCTATCATAAATCAAAAGCACAATGACATCTCTTTTACTGCACTGCAGTTATTCGCACAATATATCACTTATACTTAGTTTGTATACGTTGACAAGAACATGCATGTTCTGTTGTCAGGCAAAGACAACATTCTGTTTGATTACAGCTGCTGCACTACATTTATGAATGGACAGCATCAGGCATCAAGGATCACAACGAACTCCTGCCTTCATCTTAAAAGCTCACTCTCTGTACGAGAGGCGAACACTGTCCGATGGAATGGGAAGCGACTAATTGCAGGGCGTCATCATGTCATCCGTCATCCTTCCTCTGGAAGTTAGACGCTCTGAGATCGGAGTTAAATCACTCTCGTTGATTTTCGCGCGGTTTCATGTGTATCACTATATTTTGGTGTGGCGCTTAAAAATACTAATGTTTTAATTAATAATAAATGTACATTCAATTGAAAGAAGAAAGAAAGTTCGTTATTTCTGTGTAAGTTACACATCTAAAAAGCGCAGATCGTGTGTCCGTTACGACGTTGTCCTACTTCCGCAACTTGAACCCAGCAATGGAGTAACGCTTATGATAGGGATGTTTAAAATAGAAAACGACGTTTCTGACATCTACACACTTTGCCCGAATTATATTATAAAAGTTAAATTCATCCGTTCCATATTTACATTATTACTTGGCGCCTGGCTGCGGAATTTTTTCCGTAGTGATTACTCGCAGAGTTACGTTCTCTTGGATTCACTTCCGCAGGAAGGATGACGGATGACATGATGACGCCCTGCAATTAGACGCGTGTGATGGAATGCTGACACAATACTGAAGAAAACTTTCGAATGCATGCACGACCGATTACAACTCATCGCGGGCCTTTCGGCTTTCCCATCAGTTACTCTCTCGTTATCACATCCTGTGATCCATTTCCTGTTCCCTGATTGACCACCGCACGTATAAAGATACTGCCGACTGCTTCATGAGGAACAAGGACTGAAGATTTTCAGAGTTGTCGTCCCCCTCCTCCTTGACGTCACGTATTGTCGATGCGAAAATGCGGCAGCTGGAATGATCCCCTCATAGAAATTCAACTTTGCAGGGCGATATTCCAGATGTGGGATCCAGATAAACTTCAACTCAAAACAGCAAATCAGAGGGGAATAGCTTTCTGTCTAAAGGGTATGGTAGAGCATCACACTGGATCTTTACAATGTGGAAGCTGATCAGGACAGGCAAAGCAACATGAAAGGCCTCTCACATCCGTGCTATACATGTACACACAAATTTGTCATCGCACCGAGGAGGGTCATTGAGACTGAGACGTTTATGTCAAAGCTTCTAAATTGTCAACTATTCTGGCACAAAATTAGGTAGTTTCTTTTATCCAGTGGGTTTCGATAAAATACATGAGCAAAGTTCATGGCGTTACGCGTTTGTGCGCTCGTGTGCGTGCATTTACGCTCCTGCGTATGTGTGTATTTGTGTGTGCGCGCGCGCGTGTGCGCACATGTTTGTGTGCGTGTGTGTCTGTGTGTGTGCGTATGAGCAAGTGTGTGTGCGTGTGTGTGTATGTGTGTGCGCGCGCGCGCGTGTGTGTGCCCTCACTGTGTGTGAGAGTGTGTGTGTGTATGCGTGTGTGTGTGTGTGTGTGTGTGTGTGTGTGTGTGTGTGTGTGTGTGCGAGTGTAGGGTTGCAAACCTGATAAAACAAATGTGAAGATGTCGATAGCATGATTTCATGGTATTCCTGTTTACTGTCTCTCCAGCGCCTGAGATATTTCATGCTGCTCATGTAAGGATCAATGACATTGTACCTTTTGTAGGAACGAAAAAATTGAACTCTAACTGTCGTCGCCTATTTCTTTTGTGTGTCTTCGTACATTATGTCTTCACCGTGAGCGTTTAGAGCTCTTTCGAAATCTCTGAATGGCGGATTGGTTGAAAATTCTAGAGTAAGGATATGATGCTTTCGAGATAGTGCCATAACCACTGCATCATGCAATAAAAACTGCACCTCAAAGTTCAGTCATAACTCTTATTGTTTTCATTATTCACCGCCTACTATGATTGCATGGAAGTGTTGACACAGTGTGCGTCTTCAGTCTTTGTCACTGGGAGTTTGTCCGGTGCCAGTGAATAATCGATCAAGCGGCCCTGTGATCAAGGAGTAAAGTGTGGTGCGCTTTGAGAACCAGATATGGGTGATGAGTCGCTGAATAAAACTGAACCTTTACCTTTAATTCACACAAACAAGCAAACAAACAAACAAGCAAGTAAACAAACAAACGCTGCTACTTCTCGTTCAAAGCGGTTTTTATTTGTAACGTAACTTTAATAGACAAGAATCTGCAGACAGAGCAAATACCAAATACCAAAGCGACATCGCCCAACTGATGTGTGCACTGTACTTTTCCTAAAAATGACCACGGAAACGTCTTTGTTCTTTGCAAATGAGCTCTGTACTATTTCTACAAAAACGCTGCGGAAACGTCTACGCCGTGTGGGACGAGCGCTGTACTCTTGTACCCAGATACAATGGACACACTGTCGTTAGTCTGAAATGTGTACTGTGCTCTTCCTACCAACAACAAAAAAGAGAGAAAGAAACGCCAATATCGTTTAAAATGAGCGCTGTACCATTTCTACCAAAGCGCTTTTTGAAACAAAAACTGCATTCCTTCTACCAGAACACAATGGAAACGCCAGAGCCATTTGGAATGAACACTGCACTCTTTCTGAAATAAAGCTTTGGAGACGCGGATGTCTGTGTGAGATGTACTCTGTCTAGAGAAAGGCGCGTTCTTCACAGACAGCCGATTTGACGCAGGAGAATGTCGGTGGCCCCAGCCACGGCCCTGCCGGCTGACGCGGGACAGGCCTCAGCTTCAGACCGCAAACAGCTGGTGATGGACCCATATATGCTGAAGAAGAAAAGTCTTCATGATGTACATGTATTACTATTCGGGAATGCCAAGTTATAAAAATCGCCCATCTGCAGAGGCATAATCACAAGATGCTTCACAAAATATAATGGGACATTTTAATCCGTCATCCGTGATTCGCACATTGTTATATGCGTTACCTTAAGGTAATGTGGAAAACGATGTATTCATTGATCCTGTTTGGCAGTTTATTCTCGATAGTGACGACACCGCTGTCCTGCACTTGAAGACTGCACCAACTCCGCAGCTGCTCTCCTGACTGCACGTACACGTCGCCTTCCCGACTGAGCTGACACCATAAGAAGGTCTTCGCTCCTCAAATGACGCAAGCATGTAAACCAAGAAGCTTTTCGTCTTCTTTCTGCGTTGCTCCGCAGTGGGTCGGGAGTAAAAGATCCACCCCTCGCCACTTCCTGTGCCGTTCTTGAAAAGATGGATGGATGGATGGAGTTTCACGGCCTATCAGCTTGTGAAGGCCATATAAGACCATTGAGCACGAAAAATACTTGAATAATTTAGAGCAAGCGCAAATCAGAGCACGATGTTTCCTAGTTATTTGCCTCTTACGAATGGCCTAGGGAGACCCAGTGGGTCTATTCTGTCCCCCAACCCATACGGGGCTTCTTGAAAAGCGAATGACTGAGGGAAAAGAATGTTAACTTGTTCATATTGGAACCAGCACGGAAGAATGGGGCTGTCAATGGTCTTTCCATAGCCTACTTACATTGACAGCCCATAAAAGCTTATCCATCCATCCATTCATCCATCAGTCCCTCCCTCCCTCCCTCTTTTTCTCCATTCATCCATCATTTAATCCAACCTCACGTCCGTCCGTCCATCCTTCCATCCATTCATCCATCTAACTATCCGACTGATCTTCCGTTCATCCCTCCATCAATACAAATAGATATGTGCACGTTGGCACTGTGATCAGAAGTTGTTTCCCAACAAATGTACAGAAGTCTAAGGCAGTAAGCACTCTCCCATAGCACTTTCTCTCGGAAACACACTCCAGTGTGCTGGGTGGACATTGTGTCACTCGCACGAGGCGATTAGCTACTTTGGCCCCTTCCCACAAAAAGAGAACAGATTGCAACGCTTCGTCATGAACACTATGGGGACAGGTGCACGCATGCAGCCTTGCGTTTAAACTGCTTTCTTTTTTTAAATTACTGTATCAACGTCACTACTTAACATTATGAAAATACCACTATGACTTTCCTATTGTAGTGCTGGAAACACCGGAGATCAGTATTTTAAGGAAACAAGTGCAGCGGAGCATAATTGTGCCGCATTGCAGATGATTTTGCATAGGACAAGAGCAACTAACGGCCGCAGTGGCTCGAGACCCATTTCACCAGCTAGAGCCCCTGGGCACTGGGCTGTTGCAATCTACTTTGGAAACTCAGCCAGGGGCAGCACCTGGCGGCCAGATAGACTGGGGAAAGGGGGGGGGGGGCATCGGGACATGGCCAGATAATTCAGATATAACATCACTTTCTTACCACCCTGAAAGCTCCAGCACAACGCATGTGCAACAACAACCGGGCCGCCAAACTCCACTGCCCCCCTTGGAACATCATTACATGCATACCAGTCAAACAGAAAACCAATAGATATCACTCAGTCATCATGTCGTACTGCAAATCATATACTTGATTTCATTTCGACGTCGTAAATTAATTGTAACTCGTTCATTTCGTTACAGGCTCGATGCCTTCACGAAGCTAATTTTCGTGCGTTCGTTAATTCATTCATTCGTTCGTAAGTTTATTCGTTCGTTCCATCAAGCAAGACAAGGAATTTGCGAAATGCACGTACATGCACATGGTGAGGGCGTCCGCCCTGCGTCGTGTCGACCCAGGAAAGACGCGCTCCGAGCAAGACTTCACCACCTCCAGCGCACTGCTTCCGTCCTTCTTCCAGCAGCTCACCAATGCTGCAACGTCTGCAAAGAACGGAGAAAAGTCAGACTGACTACTTCTTGAAGGTCAAACCTTGCAGGCACGAAAAGAGAAAGCGAGGAGGAGGAGGAGGAGGATGAGGAGGAGGAGGAGGAAGAGGAGGAGGAGGAGGAGGAGGAGGAGGAGGAGGAGGAGGAAGAGGAGGAGGAGGAGGAGGAGGAGGAGGAGGAGGAAGAGGAGGAGGAGGAGGAGGAGGAGGAGGAGGAGGAGGAGGAGGAGGAGGAGGAGGAGGAGGAGGAGGAGGAGGAGGAGGAGGAAGAGGAGGAGGAGGAGGAGGAGGAGGAGGAGGAGGAGGAGGAGGAGGAGGAGGAGGAGGAGGAGGAGGAGGAGGAGGAGGAGGAACAAGAGGAGGAGGAACAAGAGGAGGAGGAACAAGAGGAGGAGAAAAAGGAACATAAGGAGGAGGAGGATAAGCAGGAGGAGGAGGAACAGGTGGAGGAGGAATAGGAACAGGAGGAGGAGGAGGAGGAATAAAAACAGGAGGAGTAGGAATAAGAACAGCCGGAGGAGAAATAGGAGAGGAGAAGGTGAAATAGGAACAGGAGGAGGAGAAATAGAAACAGGAGGAGGAGACACGTGCATTTTTCATTTGTCGTGTTTCTGTCATTTTGTTTTCATTCGTATTATTTATGGGCAAGAGGTTTTCAGAACACCTCGTTATTGATCAGGAAACGCCAATGAAGGTGAAAAGTTGCTTTCTCTTGAATTATTGCTGAGCTGAGAGCAAAACCTCTTGCCAGAGCGTCCTAACTTTGAATCTTTGAAGCAGGAAAGAATCCATACATTTCGAGTGAAGACTTTCACACGTTTATCATGTGACTGGTGTAAACATATGCATGTAAAAGGATCATCTTTGAGAAATTTTCAATATTACGTACAAGAAAGTCAAATGGTGCCAATATTGTCTCGGAGCGTGGATACGTTCAGAATAAAATAGAGCGCTAGCGTTAGTAGGTTACGTTTTTGTGCATCGTGAAATACATGTATAACTTCGCACATATGGCAACGAAATTACTGAGTTTCAGTTATTAAAAAAACCCGTCAGAAAGCCTTCCACATGGACGACAAAAGAAAATGCTCCATGACAACTTTTACGGCCTTACAAGTGAATTCACGGATTTCTTTCAAATACCAATTTTTGTGTGGTTGAAAACTGCTGACAACTCTAGGAACCCCTTTATGAGAGAGCAGCATGTGTGTTATGAGGAAATTCACATGAATACTCTGGGTACAGCAGCCGTTCAAAATTCGACACGCGCGAGCAGGCGCGCGCGCACACACACTCTCTCTCTCTCTCTCTCTCTCTCTCTCTCTCTCTCTCTCTCTGTCTGCCTGTCTGTCTGTCTGTCTGTCTGTCTGTCTGTCTGTCTGTCTGTCTGTCTGTCTGTCTGTCTGTCTGTCTGTCTCTGTGTCTCTCTCCGTCTCTCTCTCTCTCTCTCTCTCTCTCTCTCTCTCTCTCTCTCTCTCTCTCTCTCTCTCTCTCTTTCTCTCATTCTCGCTCTGTCTCTGTCTTTGTGTCTGTCTTTCTGTCTCTATCTCTCTCTCTGCCTCTGTCTCTCTCTGTGTCTTTGTTTGTCTGTTTGTCTCTCCCTATTTCTCTCTCTCTCTCTCTCTCGTTCTCTCTCATACAGACACAGACACACAGATACACACTCGCGCGCGCGCGCACACGCATGCACGCACACACACAAACGAACACAGATTCACAACTTGGTTTTTTTACCACCCTCTGTGGCTATGTCTCCATTTATACGAAACTAAGGAACTAAACATGTGGCTCGTTTTCACAAACTAAGTCTTAACTCGCAAAAATTAGAATGATGATATTTGCATTTTCAACATCTGCAAAAAATTATCTTTCATTTGATATAACAAAATCTGATTTCTACTCCAAAAACTGAACTAGTTATGCTCACTCAAAGAGAGGTGGTGTGCTTAAGGCTATTTTGAGAAATCAAGGGTCAAAGATGTAACAACTTTATCCACAGTTTTCCTGTGGCAACGGGCCTTTTTAATACACGCATTAACTCAAACTTTGGCAGGTTGGTAGAGAAAATCGATTTCTGAACATAGAATGAAAAATACATGGAAAAGCATTTGATCTTAAAAACCAGTGATTGTTATTATTCAACTAAAAATGCACAACGGAGGAGGATAATGCATAATACTTTAGAATGGGTAGGTGCAATAAATTGCCATCTATGTTGTTTTTAAGATTTAAAAAAATGTTTCAACATTCGATTATGAAAATAATTTGTATGTAGGATTCAGTTTTGCCAAAACGTCAAAATGCACAAACTCCACCCTCATCACCTTTGTCAGCCTCTACTGCGGTTTTGCTGCGTGCGCGTTAAGACATAGTTCGTGAAAACGGGTCACAGTTTAACATACAGAGCCGAAACCCTGCGAGGGGACAAACAGGAAAAAAAGGACCACAGGCGGGGACTGAACCCGCAACCTTTCGGTTAGCGCCAGAAACGCTCTACCAGCTGAGCTACCATAGACATTATTCACGCAGCGGCCATTTTGAAATCGAAAACGAGACTAAGTCCGCAAATTTAATGGCGTCCAGCGTCTATGGCGAAACCGAAGGCTTCATCATCACATAGACACTGCTGTGTTCCTTATTGCGAGAACGATGATCGATATGACGAGAACTCCAGACTGTCCTTTTTCAAATTCCCCACAGACAAGAAGCAGAAGAAACTATGGATCTGGAAGATTCGGCGTGATCCTGGCAAAAAATTCAAGGCAACAAGAGCTTAGATTTAGGTCTTGTAAAAGCAAAAAAAAAGTTAAATCATCTAACCAGAACATTCAAGATCCTCATAAAAACACCATATTTGTCATATCTTTTCATCAACTCAACTACACTTCTTACGAAATAAAGTCATTTCTACAACTTGAGATACGAATAAAAGCGACAAGGCTTCAGATAGTGCCTCACGAGGAGCGCACATGTTTGTGATGTAAAACGTGACCTTCATTACAGTATTACACTACGAGTGATCTTATCCGATACCAGTTGATGTTTTACCCCTCTGCTAAGATTATAATACAACCTTAGGAATATATGTGTTGGACCTTTTACTGGTGAACGTATTTCATAGCATCAGACAATACTAGCATTGTACACGATGTCAACAGCAGGCAGGTTCGAGGACAACAATGTATTTATAATCTATCCTGGTGCCGCTGAGGTCCGCGCGTCAGCTATAAATAGAAGTGCGCGAAGCTTGGATTTGTAAAATGTATTTCACGACCTATTGACGCAATCAACATACAGCTTTGATAAATTAAGACAGCCCATGGTTATATTAGCGTTATAAATTAACATATAGGCTTACTGACCTTATTTCAAGAAACACCATTCATAATGATCAACACTACGAACCAAGCAGACGAACACGATCGAACCGTAGCCACTACGCCAGCAGACGATCGAGATAACTAAATGTTTCATGTAAAACTCGAATGAGTTGTATTATAATCTTAGCAGAGGGGTAAAACATCAACTGGTATCGGATAAGATCACTCGTAGTGTAATACTGTAATGAAGGTCACGTTTTACATCACAAACATGTGCGCTCCTCGTGAGGCACTATCTGAAGCCTTGTCGCTTTTATTCGTATCTCAAGTTGTAGAAATGGCTTTATTTCGTAAGAAGTGTAGTTGAGTTGATGAAAAGATATGACAAATATGGTGTTTTTATGAGGATCTTGAATGTTCTGGTTAGATGATTTAACTTTTTTTTTGCTTTTACAAGACCTAAATCTAAGCTCTTGTTGCCTTGAATTTTTTGCCAGGATCACGCCGAATCTTCCAGATCCATAGTTTCTTCTGCTTCTTGTCTGTGGGGAATTTGAAAAAGGACAGTCTGGAGTTCTCGTCATATCGATCATCGTTCTCGCAATAAGGAACACAGCAGTGTCTATGTGATGATGAAGCCTGTAACGACCCAAAGTATGAACCGACCCAAAGTATGAACCGGAAATCGTCGCAGAGTTATCTGCCCGGTACTCTTAATAATTCGACTCTAAAAAGAGACGGCACCCGCCACTCCGCCTGACTGACTTGGCACACCCGGGGAGTTATGCTAAGATCCGGCCGCGTAAATATATCTGCGTTTTGTGACAAACGTCTTGCTCGGCGGTACTGTACTCCATGCACCTTAACGGTGCGCGTGATTCGGGTGTAATCTTAAGCTAAACGACGTTTATTGGCGCTGCTGAAATGGTCGAAGTCGGAAACATTCGGAACGTCGTTTAGCTTAAGATTACACCCGAATCACGCGCACCGTTAAGGTGCATGGAGTACAGTACCGCCGAGCAAGACGTTTGTCACAAAACGCAGATATATTAACGCGGCCGGATCTTAGCATAACTCCCCGGGCGTGCCAAGTCAGTCAACGGTCGCGTTTTATAAAACCAGACTACAAATAGACTACAGGGAGGTGACTCCCATATTATTTCCAGCAGGGGAGACGGCTTTTCACGGGAAAAAACTTTTTTGAACGCTACATTATGTGTTAAACGACACAAATGCACCAAAAACACAAAAACTCGTAAAGCAACTAATGCGTCGTTTTTCGGGATATATTCCATGCGAAGAACAGGTGCAGGAGCGGTAAATCGCATAAAGAGAGAGCCGGGCAGATAACTCTGCGACGATTTCCAGTTCATACAATTATGTCGGTTCATACTTTGGGTCGTTACAAAGCCTTCGGTTTCGCCATAGACGCTGGACGCCATAAAATTTGCGGACTTAGTCTCGTTTTCGATTTCAAAATGGCCGCTGCGTGAATAACGTCTATGGTCCGTGTTGTCTTTTCCTGTCTACACTGCCCTGCATCAGCGGCTGCTGACTCGGTCTTACATGCCCGGATGACCCGAATCCCAACATTTAGTTTTGCTCGTCTTTCCCAGCTGTCATAGGTCTTTCCCTAGTCACCCAGTGTATCCTGAGAGTAATGAAGGTACAGTTTAATATACAGAGCCAAAACCCTGCGATGAGACAGATAGGAAAAAGTAGGGCCTTTGTCATCATCTTTGTCAGCCTCTACTGCGGTTTTGCTACGTGCGAGTTAAGACTCAGTTCGTGAAAACGGGTCACAAATGTATTCTTACCTTCGCTGTTTTCACAGACGAACCTTCCCATCTCGAACGGGCTATGCAAGCATTCACGTCCGGCTGCAGTCGCACAGTCCAGCACCGGTTGCACCTCCCTGTCAGAGTGGATAAAAGAAGCTGGAATACAGCATTAAAGCACCAAGCGAAAAGCTCTGTCAGTGATAGTGAACTTCAAATCACGACACCCACTCAGTGGCCAGATGGGGATGTTAGAGTAAAAACAACCCTCAAGGTTGGATTCTCCCGGGACTATACACTTCCAGACAAAACCCTGTCGGCATAACGTCAAACTCTGGCGATTTCGAAAGGTCTCGCTTTTTTTAATTTACAGTGTCGAAATAGGCATATCAAGTGGAGTAGTCTCATGTCATTCAGGAACACTGCCGTCTGGTACACTGGTACACTGTACACTGGTACACTGGTACACTGGTACACTGATACGATGGCAGAGGCTACGATATTTGTGACTGTCATGCTGTGGTTCGGAGCATGGCGTAAATCTCAATGCTGATCCTGTGCGCCAAAGAAAGAATGCACCAACTACTTTCATGTGACGAACGGCAGTGTTTCCAACGCAAAGGTAATTGCTTATCCGAGCTGTGATATATCATCCCCCTGACCAAGGCTTGGATTCCACTCCCAAAATGGCGGCAGCAGCGTTTTCGGCATCGAATAACTATGGAATCTGTACCAAATGAAAATTGCAGAAAAGATAAGATAAAGATAGAGCCAGATATAGAGATGAGAGAGATAGAGATAAAGATAGTGATAGAGATGGAGCTAGAGCTAGAGAATATATTAAGTTAGGTTATATTAGGATAGCTGAGATTAGGATAGCTTAGATTAGGAGAGATTAAATTAGGAGAGTTTAGGTTAGGAGAGATTAGATTAGGAGAGATTAGATTAGGAGAGATTAGATTACGAGAGATAGATAGACTGATCGATAGACAGACAGATAGATAGATAGATAGATAGATAGATAGATAGATAGATAGATAGATAGATAGATAGATAGATAGATAGATAGATAGATAGATAGATAGATAGATAGATAGATAGATAGATAGATAGATAGATAGATAAGGTAAGTAGGTAAGTAGAGGTAAGGATAGAGGTAGATAGGATAGAGGTAGATAGAAGGTAGAGTAGGATAGGTAAGGTAGGTAGATAGGTAGGTTAAGGTAGGTAGGTAGGTTAGGTAGGTAGGTAGGTAAGATAGGTAAGTAGGTAGAGTAGGTAGGTAGGTAGGTAGGTAGGTAGGTAGGTAGGTAGATAGATAGGTAGGTAGATAGATAGTTAGATAGATAGTTAGATAGATAGATAGATAGATAGATAGATAGATAGATAGATAGATAGATAGATAGATAGATAGATAGATAGATAGATAGATAGATAGATAGATAGATAGATAGATAGATAGATAGATAGATAGATAGATAGATAGATAGATAGATAGATAGATAGATAGATAGATAGATAGATAGATAGATAGATAGATAGATAGATAGATAGATAGATAGATAGATAGATAGATAGATAGATAGATAGATAGATAGATAGATAGATAGATAGATAGATAGATAGATAGATAGATAGATAGATAGATAGATAGATAGATAGATAGATAGATAGATAGATAGATAGATAGATAGATAGATAGATAGATAGATAGATAGATAGATAGATAGATAGATAGATAGATAGATAGATGCTAGATAGATAGATAGATAGATAGATAGATAGATAGATAGATAGATAGATAGATAGATAGATAGATAGATAGATAGATAGATAGATAGATAGATAGATAGATAGATAGATAGATAGATAGATAGATAGATAGATAGATAGATAGATAGATAGATAGATAGATAGATAGATAGATAGATAGATAGATAGATAGATAGATAGATAGATAGATAGATAGATAGATAGATAGATAGATAGATAGATAGATAGATAGATAGATAGATAGATAGATAGATAGATAGATAGATAGATAGATAGATAGATAGATAGATAGATAGATAGATAGATAGATAGATAGATAGATAGATAGATAGATAGATAGATAGATAGATAGATAGATAGATAGATAGATAGATAGATAGATAGATAGATAGATAGATAGATAGATAGATAGATAGATAGATAGATAGATAGATAGATAGATAGATAGATAGATAGATAGATAGATAGATAGATAGATAGATAGATAGATAGATAGATAGATAGATAGATAGATAGATAGATAGATAGATAGATAGATAGATAGATAGATAGATAGATAGATAGAAGCCCGTGAGGGTTGCTGTCGCGTCGGCGGCGTCCTGCTCGTTTCTGGATTGTTTGCGCTGGCAGCATCCTTATCACGCTGGCGAACAGCTGTTCTCAGACGAAATGTAGATTAGGCATGTTTAGGAGCTCTTATTGGAGACGAAAGGCAGGTCTTGTAGTGAGAGGTTTCACGATCACTCGGGCGATCGGCAGAGGTCGACGGTAGAAGTGAACTGAGATCTGACGCAGAGGCTGAAAGCACAAGCCTCAGTAATCCCACTCCTCAGTGCACTCACTTGCTCCTGCAGGAGGAGGAGGAGGAGGAGGAGGAGGAGGAGGAGGAAAATGAGGAGGAAAAGGAGGTGGAGGAGGAGGAGAGCAGGATCGTCCATGGAGTCGGGGTCAACGTCCGGGATATCAACAAGGTCGGTGCACTCATTGCACAGCTCGCCCCTAGGACTCCGAAAATCCGTACGCAGAGATGCAGGCATCCAGCAGTTGCTTCCTGTCACGACTGCAAACATGACGTGTGACTTGTAATTCAGAGAGAGAGAGAGAGAGAGAGAGAGAGAGAGAGAGTGGGGGAGACAGAGAGACAGAGAAAGACAAATAGAGACAGAGAGTCAAAGACAGAGACGAACAGGAGAGCGAGAGATCTAAGAGAGGAGACACAGAGAGAGACACAGAGAAGACAGAGAGAGAGACAGAGCGGAGACAGAGAGTAGACCCAGAGAGGAGACACGAGAGATACACACAGAGAGATAAACAGAGAGACCAGAGAGAGAAAAGAAGAGAGAGAGACAGAGAGAGACAGACAGAGAGAGCCAAACCAGAGAGAGACAGTAAGAGAGAGACCAGAAGAGAAGACAGACTGACAGACACGACAGACCAGACAAGACAGACAGACAGCAGGCCGAGCCAGACAGACCAGACAGACGAGACCAGACCGAGAGCGACTAGACAAGACCAGACAGCGAGGACCAGATCAGACGAGAACAAGCACGGTACAGACACGTACGGAGAGACAGAAGCAGACCGTACAGCAATGAGACCAGAGAGAGAGAGCAGAGAGAGAGACCAGAGAGAAGGGGGGGCAGATCGAGAGAGACCAGAAAGAGAGAGCAGCAGACGAGACGGGAGAGAGAGACACATAGACGGACGAGACAGAGAGGACCAGAGAGAGAGACAGGATCAACCAGACAGAGAGACGACACCTTGACAACGGGAGGGACGGACGGACAGACAGAAAACAGAAAAAAGGCAGTGACCAAAACAACAAGAACAACAACAACAAAACAAAGAGAGAGACAAAGGAAGAGGAAACGACAGAAAGACGGAGAAAAGACATAGACACAGCAAACCAAAGACAGTTTCTCCATTCACAGAGACGGTGGCACGACAACATTGCTTGGACTCACGCGCAAGAACAACAACTGTCGCAACCCTGTCCATGATGAAAGTTCTGTCCTCTTCCGGACGATTCAATTGTGCCTGCAAACTTTTCTGTTTCGTCAGGTCCCGTCCGCGCTCTGTCTGCAAGTGCCTGTGGAAGCCCTTTATAGAGCACAGGTTTTTCGGTAAACGCTGAAGACAGTTCTGCTTCTAGGACAGACCGGACAATCTACACATTACGTCGGCAGTTATCTCCGTGGAGGATAAGTGCTTCAAATTGGATGAAGATTGAGAGATTGAGCTCTGATGTCAAATGCA
This sequence comes from Theodoxus fluviatilis, assembly GCA_034096865.1. NCBI lineage: Eukaryota > Metazoa > Mollusca > Gastropoda > Cycloneritida > Neritidae > Theodoxus > Theodoxus fluviatilis. Next base: position 2,689 of record JAWQFJ010020360.1, on the reverse strand, counting down.
ATTTGGCCCGGCTGAAAGGGCGAGCAGGATGTGAAAAATGTCGCAGCTATCCTGTAGCGAAGCACTGTAGAATGGAGGTCACGGTGTTCCGCCCTTGCTTTTGGAAAACCAAAAGACAGTGACACGAGGAGAGCGAGGGGAAATGTGTGACAGAGAATCAAACAGACGGAGACATATGACAACCTTGCTTGGACTCACATGCAAGAACAATGACAATTGCCGTAACCCTATCCGTGGTGGAAGTCTTGTCTCTCTTCAGAACGATGCAGTTGATCTTGCCAATTCCCAGTCATGTTCTGTCCACGATCTGTTTGCAAGTGTCTGTGGAGATCCTATGTATTGCACAGATTTTCCGTTTGTGATGAGGAAAATTGCGCCTTTAGGACAAATGTGGCAATCTACACGCAACCTGTGTAATCATCTTGATGATAATTGCTTCAAAATTAGATGAGGGTCGACAGATTGACCCCTGGTTAAGGTCAAAGACAACTGCATTGTACCGAAAAGCCAGCCTGATTATGAAAAAGTAGGTTGCCATCCTGTAGTGAACTGCTGTAGCATCTAGGTCTGGGCATACGGCTTATGTGTTTGAGAATGCAAGTTGGGGTGGGGGGTGGGGGTGGGGGTGGGGTGGGGTGGGAGGATAGGGAAGGAGGAAGATAGATGATAGATAGATAGATAGATAGATAGATAGATAGATAGATAGATAGATAGATAGATAGATAGATAGATAGATAGATAGATAGATAGATAGATAGATAGATAGATAGATAGATAGATAGATAGATAGATAGATAGATAGAGAGAGAGAGAGAGAGAGAGAGAAAGAGAGAGAGAGAGAGTACAAACACACACACGCACGCACGTATGCGCACGCTCGCGCAATTGCGTGCGCGCACATACACACACGCGCGCGCGCGCACACACAGAGAGAAAGAGAGAGAGAGAGAGAGAGAGAGAGAGAGAGAGAGAGAGAGAGAGAGAGAGAGAGAGAGAACGAAAATTGTGTGGTTCTCAGGTCCATTACAAAAGTGAGAACTACAACAAAACAAATGGAAAAAACATTACCGGTCTCAAGACTTGTGCGAGTCTTGCGCGAGTAGGAACGATACCGCGTCAGTCCATTAGAGTCCGTGACATGATGTGCACCTCACCACGGAGAAGCCTGCACTACCTCCGTTTAGCACGCCAGGGCTGTTGTTTTCTTTGGCGCTTGCCAGAAAGAAACCAGTCTCTTACTACTGACCTTGCAGGCTCGGGAGTTACCCCCCTTGCACGATGCTTGGTGAGTTCGACAGCGTGGGGTTGCCATCCGCACGTGATGATCTTGGCCGCCGGTCTTGTCCGGGATAGAGTTGTTTGGACCCTGGCCTGGAGCAGCCTTGGATGGAATGGAAGCGACGCAGAACTGTCTCGCTGCTGAACTACAGGTTGCCAGACGCAGTGACACGTCGTGCTCGATGTCGGCACTGTTGATTTCTTCAGACGAGTTTTCTGACAAAGTCTGATTTCACGTTGTCATCGATAGTCTTGGCATCCCCTCCTTCTTCTCTGATCCTCTGAAACAGATCCTTAATTTCTCTCTTAAAGGATTATCTGAACTCTTGTTGTGGCCTCGTTATAGGACAGTCATCAACAACAAGTGCACACTGACTCAGAGGTCGCAACACACTCGGCTGCCCTGCGTCGCTGCCCTCGTTCACGTCTGCACGCATCTCCTAGGAAGCGGGAAAATCTTGTGCACTGGCTACACTGGGTTTGCATTCGAACTGAGAAATTTGCTCACCAGTCCTGCTGAAATACTTCTGGCGCCGGTGATGGTCTCGACGTACCTGTGCTGGTGGTTTCCGTCTCCAGCAGCCAGTTGCAGTGGAAATGGCCGGCCTTCACGAAATGCAAAGCGAAGTACTACAACCGTAGTCGTTTCTTTCTCGGCAGCAACCTTCCATGATGTAAACTCCTGTGAGTCGAGCAGCGTGGACAGAGCGACCTGTACAACACACTCGGCAGCAACCTTCCATGATGTAAACTCCTGTGAGTCGAGCAGCGTGGACAGAGCGACCTGTACAACACACTCGACATCAACCTTCCATGATGTAAACTCCTGTGAGTCGAGCAGCGTGGACAGAGCGACCTGTACAACACCTGGTAGTGCAGATAGTGGCATTTTCCATGCAATTCTGACAATTCGGCAAACTTACGGAGGAGCGACGTGAACGTCCTGCTTAGTCATCGAGAAAGGGAACGAACGAACGAACGAACGAATAGTTTATTTGCTAGGCCTCCAGCCCATTGCAAAGGGGTAATGTAACAATTTCTAGTCAGGAATGGTGTGTCGTGTCGCTATATCACGACGTTTTAGAGCTAAGAAGATGTACAAAGCAACCTTTCTGATTATTTGTTCTTCAGTGGAGCTCAACAACCGGACAAAGGTATCCTCGTTTCGTCTAACTTGATCAAGTTTCAGGTATCTACTTCTTAGGTCCTCATATACAGGGCATTGAAGTAACAGGTGAATATCATCCTCCTCCTCTTCAGTGCAAACCGGCACGTAAGAACCACATCTGCAGCATATCTGTACTTGTGAGCATTTATTTCACTAATCCCTAATCTAAATTTCGGTGAGGCATACTCGGAAAATTTGTCTGTCTATGAATGCAAAGATGGTTCCAGCATATACCGGGTTTAT
>JAWQFJ010020359.1:22500-36658 GCA_034096865.1 Theodoxus fluviatilis | reverse complement strand
TAGGAAGTCGTGTAGGGAGACGTGTAGGGAGACGTGTAGGAAGACGTGCAGGGAGACGTGTAGGGAGACGCGTAGGGAGACGTGCAGGGAGACGCGTAGGGAGACGTGTAGGGAGACGTGCAGGGAGACGCGTAGGGAGACGTGCAGGGAGACGTGTAGGGAGACGTGTAGGGAGACGCGTAGGGAGACGTGCAGGGAGACGTGCAGGGAGACGAGCAGGGAGACGTGTAGGGAGACGTGTAGGGAGACGTGTAGGGAGACGTGTAGGGAGACGTGTAGGGAGACGTGCAGGGAGACGTGTAGGGAGACGTGTAGGGAGACGCGTAGGGAGACGTGCAGGGAAACGTGTAGGGAGACGTGCACGGAGACGTGTAGGGAGACGTGTAGGGAGACGTGTAGGGAGACGTGTAGGGAGACGCGTAGGGAGACGTCTAGGGAGACGTGTAGGGAGACGTGTAGGGAGACGTGTAGGGAGACGCGTAGGGAGACGTGTAGGGAGACGTGTAGGGAGACGTGTAGGGAGACGTGTAGGGAGACGTGTAGGGAGACGTGTAGGGAGACGCGTAGGGAGACGTGTAGGGAGACGTGTAGGGAGACGTGCAGGGAGACGTGCAGGGAGACGTGCAGGGAGACGTGTAGGGAGACGTGTAGGGAGACGTGCAGGGAGACGTGCAGGGAGACGTGCAGGGAGACGTGTAGGGAGACGTGTAGGGAGACGTGTAGGGAGACGTGTGGGGAGACGTGTAGGGAGACGTGTGGGGAGACGTGTAGGGAGACGCGTAGGGAGACGTGCAGGGAGACGTGTAGGGAGACGTGTAGGAAGACGTGTAGGGAGACGTGTGGGGAGACGCGTAGGGAGACGTGTACGGAGACGTGTAGGGAGACGTGCAGGAAGACGTGTAGGGAGACGTGCAGGGAGACGCGTAGGGAGACGTGCAGGAAGACGTGTAGGGAGACGTGCAGGAAGACGTGTGGGGAGACGTGTGGGGAGACATGTACGGAGACGTGTAGGGAGACGTGTAGGGAGACGTGCAGGAAGACGTGTAGGGAGACGTGCAGGGAGACGCGTAGGGAGACGTGCAGGGAGACGTGCAGGGAGACGTGTAGGGAGACGTGCAGGGAGACGTGTAGGGAGACGTGTAGGGAGACGTGCAGGGAGACGTGTAGGGAGACGTGCAGGGAGACGTGCAGGGAGACGGGTAGGGAGACGCGTAGGGAGACGCGTAGGGAGACGCGTAGCGAGACGTGCAGGGAGACGTGTAGGGAGACGTGTGGGGAGACGTGTAGGGAGACGTGTAGGGAGACGTGTGGGGAGACGTGCAGGGAGACGTGCAGGGAGACGTGTAGGGAGACGTGTGGGGAGACATGTAGGGAGACGTGTAGGGAGACGTGTAGGGAGACGTGCAGGAAGACGTGTAGGGAGACGTGTGGGGAGACGTGTAGGAAGACGTGTAGGGAGACGTGTAGGGAGACGTGTAGGGAGTCGTGTAGGGAGACGTGCAGGAAGACGTGTAGGGAGACGTGTGGGGAGACGTGTAGGGAGACGTGTGGGGAGACGTGTAGGAAGACGTGTAGGGAGACGTGTAGGGAGACGTGTAGGGAGTCGTGTAGGGAGACGTGCAGGGAGACGTGTAGGGAGACGTGTGGGGAGACGTGTAGGGAGACGTGTAGGGAGACGTGTAGGGAGACGTGTAGGGAGACGTGCGGGAAGACGTGTAGGGAGACGTGTGGGGAGACGTGTAGGGAGACGTGTAGGGAGACGTGCAGGGAGTCGTGTAGGGAGACGTGCAGGGAGACGTGTAGGGAGACGTGTGGGGAGACGTGTGGGGAGACGTGTAGGGAGACGTGTAGGGAGTCGTGTAGGGAGACGTGCAGGAAGACGTGTAGGGAGACGTGCAGGGAGACGCGTAGGGAGACGCGTAGGGAGACGCGTAGGGAGACGCATAGGGAGACGTGTAGGGAGACGTGTAGGGAGACGTGTAGGGAGACGTGTAGGGAGACGCGTAGGGAGACATGTAGAGAGACGTGTAGGGAGACGTGTAGGGAGACGTGTAGGGAGACGTGTAGGGAGACGTGTAGGGAGACGTGAGGGGAGACGTGTAGGGAGACGTGTAGGGAGACGTGTAGGGAGATATGTAGAGAGACGTGTAGGGAGACGTGTAGGGAGACGCGTAGGGAGATATGTAGAGAGACGTGTAGGGAGACGTGTAGGGAGTCGTGTAGGGAGACGTGCAGGAAGACGTGTAGGGAGACGTGCAGGGAGACGCGTAGGGAGACGCGTAGGGAGACGCGTAGGGAGACGCATAGGGAGACGTGTAGGGAGACGTGTAGGGAGACGTGTAGGGAGACGTGTAGGGAGACGCGTAGGGAGATATGTAGAGAGACGTGTAGGGAGACGTGTAGGGAGACGTGTAGGGAGACGTGTAGGGAGACGCGTAGGGAGATATGTAGAGAGACGTGTAGGGAGACGTGAGGGGAGACGTGTAGGGAGACGTGTAGGGAGACGTGAGGGGAGACGTGTAGGGAGACGTGTAGGGAGACGTGTAGGGAGACGTGTAGGGAGACGCGAAGGGAGATATGTAGAGAGACGTGTAGGGAGACGTGTAGGGAGACGTGTAGGGAGATATGTAGAGAGACGTGTAGGGAGACGTGTTGGGAGACGTGTGGGGAGACGTGTAGGGAGACGTGTAGGGAGACGCGTAGGGAGACGTGTAGGGAGACGTGTAGGGAGACGTGAGGGGAGACGTGTAGGGAGACGTGTAGGGAGACGTGTAGAGAGACGTGCAGGGAGACGTGTAGGGAGACGTGTAGGGAGACGTGTAGGGAGACGTGCAGGGAGACGTGTAGTGAGACGTGCAGGGAGACGTGCAGGGAGACGTGCAGGAAGACGTGTAGGGAGACGCGTAGGGAGACGTGTAGAGAGACGTGCAGGGAGATGTGTAGGGAGACGTGCAGGGAGACGTGTAGGGAGACGTGTAGGGAGACGTGTAGTGAGACGTGCAGGGAGACGTGCAGGGAGACGTGCAGGAAGACGTGTAGGGAGACGTGTAGGAAGTCGTGTAGAGAGACGTGTAGGGAGACGTATAGGAAGTCGTCTAGGGAGACGTGCAGGGAAACGTGTAGGGAGACGTGCAGGGAGACGTGTAGGGAGACGTGTAGGGAGACGTGTAGGGAGTCGTGTAGGGAGACGTGCAGGGAGACGTGCAGGGAGACGTGCAGGGAGACGTGTAGGGAGACGTGTAGGGAGACGTGTAGGGAGACGTGTAGGGAGACGTGTAGGGAGACGTGTAAGAAGACGTGTAGGAAGACGAGTAGAGAGACGTGCAGGGAGACGTGTACGGAGACGTGTACGGAGACGTGCAGGGAGACGTGTAGGGAGACGTGTAGGGAGACGTGTAAGAAGACGTGTAGGGAGACGTGCAGGGAGACGTGTAGGGAGACGTGCAGGAAGACGTGTAGGGAGACGTGTAGGGAGACGTGTAGGAAGTCGTGTAGGGAGACGCGTAGGGAGACGTGTAAGAAGACGTGTAGGGAGACGTGTAGGGAGACGTGTAGGGAGACGTGCGGGAAGACGTGTAGGGAGACGTGTAGGGAGACGTGTAGGGAGACGTGTAGGGAGACGTGTAGGAAGACGTGTAGGGAGACGTGTAGGGAGACGTGTAGGGAGACGTGTAGGGAGACGTGCAGGGAGACGTGTAGGGAGACGTGCAGGGAGACGTGCAGGGAGACGTGTAGGGAGACGCGTAGGGAGACGTGCAGGGAGACGTGTAGGGAGACGCGTAGGGAGACGTGCAGGGAGACGTGTAGGGAGACGCGTAGGGAGACGTGCAGGGAGACGTGCAGGGAGACGTGCAGGGAGACGTGTGGGGAGACGTGTAGGGAGACGTGCAGGGAGACGTGTAGGGAGACGTGTAAGGAGACGTGTAGGGAGACGTGCAGGGAGAAGTGTAGGCAGACGTGCAGGGAGACGTGCAGGGAGACGTGTAGGGAGACGCGTAGGGAGACGTGTGGGGAGACGTGTAGAGAGACGTGCAGGGAGACGTGTAGGGAGACGTGCAGGGAGACGTGTAGGGAGACGTGCAGGAAGACGTGCAGGGAGACGTGCAGAAAGACGCGTAGGGAGACGCGTAGAGAGACGTGTAGGGAGACGTGTAGGGAGACGTGTGGGGAGACGTGTAGGGAGACGTGTAGGGAGACGTATAGGGAGACGTGCGGGGAGACGTGTAGGGAGTCGTGTGGGGAGACGTGTAGACGTGTAGGGAGACGTGTAGGGAGACGTGTAGGGAGACGTGCGGGGAGACGTGTGGGGAGACGTGTGGGGAGACGTGTAGGAAGACGTGTAGGGAGACGTGTGGGGTGAAGTGTGGGGAGACGTGTGGGGAGACGTGTGGGGAGACGTGTAGAGAGACGTGTAGGGAGACGTGTGGGGAGACGTGTAAGGAGACGTGTAGGGAGACGTGCAGGGAGACGTGAAGGGAGACGTGCAGGGAGACGTGTAGGGAGACGTGCAGGGAGACGCGTAGGGAGACGCGTAGGGAGACGCGTAGGGAGACGCGTAGGGAGACGAGCAGGGAGACGTGTAGGGAGCCGTGTAGGGAGACGCGTAGGGAGACGTGCAGGGAGACGTGTAGGGAGACGTGCAGGGAGACGTGCAGGGAGACGTGTAGAGAGACGTGCAGGGAGACGTGTAGGGAGACGCGTAGGGAGACGTGCAGGGAGACGTGTAGGGAGACGTGTAGGGAGACGCGTAGGGAGATATGTAGAGAGACGTGCAGTGAGACGTGTAGGGAGACGTGTAGGGAGACGTGCAGGGAGACGTGTAGGGAGACGTGTAGGGAGACGTGTAGGGAGACGTGAGGGGAGACGTGTAGGGAGACGCGTAGGGAGACGTGTAGAGAGACGTGCAGGGAGACGTGTAGGGAGACGTGTAAAGAGACGTGTAAGAAGACGTGTAGGGAGACGTGCAGGGAGACGTGAAGGGAGACGTGCAGGAAGACGTGTAGGGAGACGTGTAGGAAGTCGTGTAGGGAGACGTGCAGGGAAACGTGTAGGGAGACGTGCAGGGAGACGTGTAAGAAGTCGTGTAGGGAGACGTGTAGGGAGACGTGTAGGGAGACGTGTAGGGAGACGTGTAGGGAGACGCGTAGGGAGACGTGCAGGGAGACGTGTAGGAAGTCGTGTAGGGAGACGTGCAGGGAGACGTGTAGGGAGACGTGTAGGGAGACATGTAGGGAGTCGTGTAGGGAGACGTGCAGGGAGATGTGTAGGGAGACGTGTAGGGAGACGTGTAGGGAGTCGTGTAGGGAGACGTGTAGGGAGACGTGTAGGGAGACGTGTAGGGAGACGTGTAGGGAGACGTGTAGGGAGACGTGTAGGGAGACGTGCAGGGAGACGTGTAGGGAGACGTGTAGGGAGACGTGTAGGGAGACGTGTAGGGAGACGTGTAGGGAGACGTATAGGAAGTCGTGTAGGGAGACGTGCAGGGAAACGTGTAGGGAGACGTGCAGGGAGACGTGTAGGGAGACATGTAGGGAGACGTGTAGGAAGTCGTGTAGGGAGACGTGCAGGGAAACGTGTAGGGAGACGTGCAGGGAGACGTGTAGGAAGACGTGTAGGAAGACGTGTAGGAGACGTGTAGGAAGACGTGTAGGAAGACGTGTACGAGGACGTGTAGGAAGACGTGTACGAGGACGTGTAGGAAGACGTGTACGAGGACGTGTACGAGGACGTGTAGGAAGACGTGTAGGAGACGTGTAGGAAGACGTGTAGGAGGACGTGTAGGAAGACGTGTAGGAGACGTGTAGGAGACGTGTACGAGGACGTGTAGGAAGACGTGTAGGAAGACGTGTAGGGAGACGTGCAGGAAGACGTGTAGGGAGACGTGTAGGAAGTTGTGTAGGGAGACGTGTAGGGAAACGTGTAGGGAGACGTGTAGGGAGACGTGTAGGGAGACGCGTAGGGAGACGTGTAGGGAGACGTGTAGGAAGTCGTGTAGGGAGACGTGTAGGGAAACGTGTAGGGAGACGTGTAGGGAAACGTGTAGGGAGACGTGTAGGGAGACGTGTAGGGAAACGTGTAGGGAGACGTGTAGGGAAACGTGTAGGGAGACGTGTAGGGAGACGTGTAGGGAGACGTGTAGGGAGACGTGTAGGGAGACGTGTAGGGAGACGTGTAGGGAGACGTGTAGGGAGACGTGTAGGGAGACGTGTAGGGAGACGTGTGAGGAGACGTGTAGGGAGACGTGCAGGGAGACGTGTAGGGAGACGTGTAGGGAGACGTGTAGGGAGACGTGTAGGGAGACGTGTAGGGAGACGTGTAGGGAGACGTGTAGGGAGACGTGTAGGGAGCCGTGTAGGGAGACGGGCAGGAACGGGTGGGAGACGTGTAGGGGAGACGTAGGGAGACGTGTAGGGAGACGTGTAGGGAAACGTGTAGGAGACGTGTAGGAGGGTAGGAGACGTGTAGGAGACGTGTAGGGAGACGTGTAGGGAGACTTTAAGGAGACGTGTAGGGAGACGTGGAGACCGTGGGGAGGGAGACGTGTAGGGAGACGTGTAGGAGACGTGTAGGGAGACGCGTAGGGAACGCTAGTAGCTGAGGGAGACGTGTCATGGAGACTGTGTAGGGAGACGTTGAGGGACGTGTAGGAGACGTGTAAGGGAGACGTGTAGGGAGACGTGCAGTGAGACGTGTGGGAGACGTGAGGAAACATGAGGGAGACGTGTAGGGAGACGTGTAGGAGACGTGTAGAGGAGGACGTGTAGGGAGACGCGTAGGAGACGTGTAGGGAGACGTGTAGGGGGACGTGTAGGGAGACGTGGGGTTTGGGAGACGTGTAGGGAGACGTGTAGGGAGACGTGTAGGGAGACGTGTAGGGAGACGTGTAGGGAGACGTGTAGGGAGACGTGTAGGGAGACGTGCAGGGAGACGTGTGGGGAGACGTGTGGGGAGACGTGCAGGGAGACGTGTAGGGAGACGTGTAGGGAGAGACGTGTAGGGAGACGTGTAGGGCGACGTGTAGGGAGACGTGTAGGGAGACGTGTAGGGAGACGTGTAGGGAGACGTGAGGGAGAACGTGTAGGCGGTAGACGTGTAGGGAGACGTGTAGGGAGACGTGTAGGACTGTAGGGAGACGTGTAGGGAGACGTTAGGAGACGTGTAGGGAGACGTGTGGGGAGACGTGTGGAGAAGTGTGGAGACGTGTGGGGAGACGTGTAGGGAGACGTTAGGAACGTGTAGGGAGACGTGGTAGGGAGACGTGTCAGGGAGACGTGCAGGGAGACGTGTAGGGAGACGTGTAGGGAGACGTTGTAGGGAGACGTGTAGGGAGACGTGTAGGGAGACGTGTAGGAGAGACGTGTAGGGAGACTGTAGGAGAGGACGTGTAGGGAGACGTGTAGGGAGACGTGTAGGGAGACGTGTAGGGAAACGTGTAGGGAGACGTGTAGGGAGACGTGTAGGGAGACGTGTAGGTAGACGTGTAGGGAGACGTGTAGGGAGACGTGTAGGGAGACGTGTAGGGAGACGTGTAGGGAGACGTGTAGGGAGACGTGTAGGGAGACGTGGAGGAGAACGTGTAGGGAGACGTGGCGGGGAACGTGTAGGGAGACGTGTAGGGAGACGTGTAGGGAGACTGTAGGGAGACGTGCAGGGAGACGTGTAGGGAGACGTGTAGGGAGACGTGTAGGGAGACGTGTAGGGAGACGTGTAGGGAGACGTGCAGGGAGACGTGTAGGGAGACGTGTAGTGAGACGTGTGGGAGACGTGTAGGGAGACGTGTAGGGAGACGTGTAGGGAGACGTGTAGGGAGACGTGTAGGGAGACGTGTAGGGAGACTTGTAGGGAGACGTGTAGGGAGACGTGTAGGGAGACGTGTAGGGAGACGTGTAGGGAGACGTGTAGGGAGCGTGTTAGGGAGAACGTGTAGGGAGACGTGTAGGGAGACGTGTAGGGAGACGTGTAGAGAGACGTGTAGGGATTCGTGTAGAGGAGACGTGTAGGGAGACGTGCAGGAGAGTGTAGAGCGTGTAGGGGACAGACAGTGTAAACGATAGAGAGACGGGGAGACTGTGCAGGGAGACGTGTAGGAGAACGTGTAGGGAGACGTGTAGGGAGACGTGTAGGGAAACGTGTAGGGAGGCGTGTAGGGAGACGTGTAGTGAGACGTGTAGGGAGACGTGTAGGGAGACGTGTAGGGAGACGTGTAGGGAGACTGATGGAAACGTGTGGGAGACGTGTAGGGAGACGTGTAGGGAGACGTGTAGGGAGACGTGTAGGGAGACGTGTAGGGAGACGTGTAGGGAGACGTGTAGGGCGACGTGTAGGGAGACGTGTAGGGAGACGTGTAGGGAGACGTGTAGGGAGACGTGGAGGGAGACGTGTAGGGAGACGTGTAGGGAGACGTGTAGGGAGACGTGTAGGGAGACGTGTAGGGAGACGTGTAGGGAGACGTGTAGGGAGACGTGTAGGGAGACGTGCAGGGAGACGTGTAGGGAGACGTGTAGGGAGACGTGTAGGGAGACGTGTAGGGAGACGTGTAGGGAGACGTGTAGGGAGACGTGTAGGGAGACGTGTAGGGAGACGTGTAGGGAGACGTGTAGGGAGACGTGTAGGGAGACGTGTAGGGAGACGTGTAGGGAGACGTGTCGGGAGACGTGTAGGGAGACGTGTAGGGAGACGTGTAGGGAGACGTGTAGGGAGACGTGTAGGGAGACGTGTAGGGAGACGTGTAGGGAGACGTGTAGGGAGACGTGTAGGGAGACGTGTAGGGAGACGTGTAGGGAGACGTGTGAGGAGACGTGTGGGGAGACGTGTAGGGAGACGTGTAGGGAGACGTGTAGGGAGACGTGTAGGGAGACGTGTAGGGAGACGTGAGGGAGACGTGTAGGGAGACGTGTAGGGAGACGTGTAGGGAGACGTGTAGGGAGACGTGTAGGGAGACGTGTAGGGAGACGTGTAGGGAGACGTGTAGGGAGACGTGTAGGGAGACGTGTAGGGAGACGTGTAGGGACGTGTAGGAGACGTGTAGGGAGACGTGTAGGGAGACGTGTAGGAGACGTGTAGGGAGACGTGTAGGGAGACGTGTAGGGAGACGTGTAGGGAGACGTGTAGGGAGACGTGTAGGAGACGTGTAGGGAGACGTGTAGGGAGACGTGTAGGAGACGTGTAGGAGACGTGTAGGGAGACGTGTAGGGAGACGTGTAGGGAGACGTGTAGGGAGACGTGTAGGGAGACGTGTAGGGAGACGTGTAGGGAGACGTGTAGGGAGACGTGTAGGGAGACGTGTAGGGAGACGTGTAGGGAGACGTGTAGGGAGACGTGTGAGGGAGACGTGTAGGGAGACGTGTAGGGAGACTGTGTAGGGAGACGTGTAGGGAGACGTGTAGGGAGACGTGTAGGGAGACGTGTAGGGAGACGTGTAGGGAGACGTGTGGGAGACGTGTAGGGAGACGTGTAGGGAGACGTGTAGGGAGACGTGTAGGGAGACGTGTAGGGAGACGTGTGGGAGACGTGTAGGGAGACGTGTAGGGAGACGTGTAGGGAGACGTGTAGGGAGACGTGTAGGGAGACGTGTAGGGAGACGTGTAGGGAGACGTGTAGGGAGACGTGTAGGGAGACGTGTAGGGAGACGTGTAGGGAGACGTGTAGGGAGACGTGTAGGGAGACGTGTAGGGAGACGTGTGGGGAGACGTGTAGGGAGACGTGTAGGGAGACGTGTAGGGAGACGTGTAGGGAGACGTGTAGGGAGACGTGTAGGGAGACGTGTAGGGAGACGTGTAGGGAGACGTGTAGGGAGACGTGTAGGGAGACGTGTAGGGAGACGTGTAGGGAGACGTGTAGGGAGACGTGTAGGGAGACGTGTAGGGAGACGTGTAGGGAGACGTGTAGGGAGACGTGTAGGGAGACGTGTAGGGAGACGTGTAGGGAGACGTGTAGGGAGACGTGTAGGGAGACGTGTAGGGAGACGTGTAGGGAGACGTGTAGGGAGACGTGTAGGGAGACGTGTAGGGAGACGTGTAGGGAGAGTGTAGGGAGACGTGTAGGGAGACGTGTAGGGAGACGTGTAGGGAGACGTGTAGGGAGACGTGTAGGGAGACGTGTAGGGAGACGTGTAGGGAGACGTGTAGGGAGACGTGTAGGGAGACGTGTAGGGAGACGTGTAGGGAGACGTGTAGGGAGACGTGTAGGGAGACGTGTAGGGAGACGTGTAGGGAGACGTGTAGGGAGACGTGTAGGGAGACGTGTAGGGAGACGTGTAGGGAGACGTGTAGGGAGACGTGTAGGGAGACGTGTAGGGAGACGTGTAGGGAGACGTGTAGGGAGACGTGTAGGGAGACGTGTAGGGAGACGTGTAGGGAGACGTGTAGGGAGACGTGTAGGGAGACGTGTAGGGAGAGTGTAGGGAGACGTGTAGGGAGACGTGTAGGGAGACGTGTAGGGAGACGTGTAGGGAGACGTGTAGGGAGACGTGTAGGGAGACGTGTAGGGAGACGTGTAGGGAGACGTGTAGGGAGACGTGTAGGGAGACGTGTAGGGAGACGTGTAGGGAGACGTGTAGGGAGACGTGTAGGGAGACGTGTAGGGAGACGTGTAGGGAGACGTGTAGGGAGACGTGTAGGGAGACGTGTAGGGAGACGTGTAGGGAGACGTGTAGGGAGACGTGTAGGGAGACGTGTAGGGAGACGTGTAGGGAGACGTGTAGGGAGACGTGTAGGGAGACGTGTAGGGAGACGTGTAGGGAGACGTGTAGGAGACGTGTAGGGAGACGTGTAGGGAGACGTGTAGGGAGACGTGTAGGGAGACGTGTAGGGAGACGTGTAGGGAGACGTGTAGGGAGACGTGTAGGGAGACGTGTAGGGAGACGTGTAGGGAGACGTGTAGGGAGACGTGTAGGGAGACGTGTAGGGAGACGTGTAGGGAGACGTGTAGGGAGACGTGTAGGGAGACGTGTAGGGAGACGTGTAGGGAGACGTGTAGGGAGACGTGTAGGGAGACGTGTAGGGAGACGTGTAGGGAGACGTGTAGGGAGACGTGTAGGGAGACGTGTAGGGAGACGTGTAGGGAGACGTGTAGGGAGACGTGTAGGGAGACGTGTAGGGAGACGTGCAGGGAGACGTGTAGGGAGACGTGTAGGGAGACGTGTAGGGAGACGTGTAGGGAGACGTGTAGACGTGTAGGGAGACGTGTAGGGAGACGTGTAGGGAGACGTGTAGGGAGACGTGTAGGGAGACGTGCAGGGAGACGTGTAGGGAGACGTGTAGACGTGTAGGGAGACGTGTAGGGAGACGTGTAGGGAGACGTGTAGACGTGTAGGGAGACGTGTAGGGAGACGTGTAGGGAGACGTGTAGGGAGACGTGTAGGGAGACGTGTAGGGAGACGTGTAGGGAGACGTGCAGGGAGACGTGTAGGGAGACGTGCAGGGAGACGTGTAGGGAGACGTGTAGGGAGACGTGTAGGGAGACGTGTAGGGAGACGTGTAGGGAGACGTGTAGGGAGACGTGCAGGGAGACGTGTAGGGAGACGTGTAGGGAGACGTGTAGGGAGACGTGCAGGGAGACTTGTAGGGAGACGTGTAGGGAGACGTGTAGAGAGACGTGTAGGGAGACGTGTAGGGAGACGTGTAGGGAGACATGTAGGGAGACGTGTAGGGAGACGTGTAGGGAGACATGTAGGGAGACATGTAGGGAGACATGTAGGGAGACGTGTAGGGAGACGTGTAAGGAGACGTGTAGGGAGACGTGTAGGGAGACGTGTAGGGAGTCGTGTAGGGAGACGTGTAGGGAGACGTGTAGGGAGACGTGCAGGGAGACGTGTAGGGAGACGTGCAGGGAGACGTGTAGGGAGACGTGTAGGGAGACGTGTAGAGAGACGTGTAGGGAGACGTGTAGGGAGACGTGTAGGGAGACATGTAGGGAGACGTGTAGGGAGACGTGTAGGGAGACATGTAGGGAGACATGTAGGGAGACATGTAGGGAGACGTGTAGGGAGACGTGTAGGGAGACGTGTAGGGAGACGTGTAGGGAGACATGTAGGGAGACATGTAGGGAGACGTGTAGGGAGACGTGTAGGGAGACGTGTAGGGAGACGTGTAGGGAGACGTGTAGGGAGACGTGTAGGGAGACGTGTGGGGAGACGTGCAGGGAGACGTGTGGGGAGACGTGCAGGGAGACGTGTAGGGAGACGTGTAGGGAGACGTGTAGGGAGACGTGTAGGGAGACGTGTAGGGAGACATGTAGGGAGACATGTAGGGAGACGTGTAGGGAGACGTGTAAGGAGACGCGTAGGGAGACGCAGGGGTCTGTCTTTTCCCCAAACTCACAGACAGAGTAAAGGAGTCGTACTACGAAAGCCGTGATTGGTTGTTTTGACAGCAGAGTACAAGGCGTCGTTCAGAACGTGTACCTTTGTGCCTGAGCGTGAGTTCTGCTGAGGAAACCTAGGGCTAACGCGTATGTGTGTTCACAGACACTTGCGGGTAAGGAGGCAGACAGGAGGTCAACTGCAACACTATCACTCCACCCTCCTTTTCAGTACCAAACATTTTTACACACATAAATGCATATGCACACAAACACACACACAGACACGCGCATGCACACACACACACACACATTTGCACACATACGCACACAAACACAGACAGTCATGCCCACGCACACACACACACGCACGCACGCATGCACATACACAGCTGCATGCACACACACACAGATGTATGCTCACATGCACACACACACCATGAATGCACGCATGCACACACACAGATGTATGCTCACATGCACACACACTGATGCATGCATGCACGCACACAAACACACACGCGCGCATTCACACAAACATCACACGTTAACACACACAATTACAAAAACACATTCATATACACACATACGAAAAAAAACGCACATATATTCGCATGCATGTGCGCACACACACTCATACACATGCACCCTAATATGTACATACACAAACATTCGCACGCACGCATGCACACGAATATACGTATTCACATGCACAGAAACACCAAGTAACACTTAAATGCAGACGCGCACACACACACACACACACACACACACGCTCACACAAACACACACATATACACACACACATACGCACACACAAACTCACATGCACACACACTCACACACAAACACACACACACACACACACACACACGCACACACGCACACACACACACACACACACACACACACACTCACACACACACACACACATCCCAAATCAGTCACCAATCCACCCACCGATCCACACACGCATTTAAACACTCGTACACACACACACACTCACGCACACAGACACACTCACACAGACACACTCACACACTTAAACACACACACGTACACACACAATTACACACACATACACGCACACATACACATACACACACACACACACTCATCCCAAATCAGTCACCAATCCACCCACCAAACCCACCAGAATTACACGTTGCACGGCATCTCTCGTTTCCACACTCCAGTTTACTCTCTTGGCCTAATCTGTTCAAGCAGCGACCCCCCCCCCCCGTGAGTTAGGGGTAGAAAAGACCCCCCGTGAGTTGGGGGTAGAATATACCCCCCGTGAGTTGGGGGGTAGAAAAGACCCCCCGTGAGTTGGGGGTAGAAAAGACCCACCGTGTCCGCCTACGCGATTCAGAAAAGCCAAGGAGCGAAGAAAACCGAGACCAGTTATCACTCTAACCTGATCTAGTAATTTTCATTGTCAATTGCCTTGAATAGCCTACAAAGGCGAACATGCCATTGAACATCATTCATTCACTCATTCACTCATTCATTCATTCGTTCGTTCGTTCGTTGGTTTATTCATTTTTCATTCGTTCGTTCATTCATTCGTTTATTCATTCGTTCGTTTATTCATTCATTCATTCGTTCGTTTATTCGTTCGTTCATTCATTCATTCATTCATTCGTTTGTTCATTCATTCATTCATTCATTCGTTTGTTCAGTCATTACTTCCGCCAAGGAGGTTACGTTTTCGTAACGGTTGGTTTATTCGTCTGTTCTTAATTCTGTGCAAAATAAATTTTTTAATGTTCAAAACGGATTGTGATGAAATTTGGAAGGAGGGTTTCATTCAAGAAACAATCCATTAAATTTAGGAGGTTATCCGTTATCGAGTTTT
>JAWQFJ010020359.1:0-17500 GCA_034096865.1 Theodoxus fluviatilis | reverse complement strand
TATTTGATCAAGAGGGATATAATTGAATGCGAAATCATTTTGGGGATTCATGTATCCAAAGAGGGCCTCCAAAACCCGCTACTTTTAATGGTAACGTGCATTTAAAGTAATTAAAGAAACCGACCAATCGAAACGCCTGAGCCTGCTATATCGTAGCAGAGGTGAAACAGGGTGCAACAAAACGCAGGGTACATCTCCCCTTTTGAACGCAGAAGCGTGCTCTCGCCGAATATCACCGATTGCCCACAGCATTGCCGTAAAGGCTGAGCTACGCGAGGCCTCACGCATTGCTTTCGATATGGCTGGCGACTAATTGCTTGCTACAGTCGCTGGTAACACCGACAGGCTAGTTTGTAAACGATTCCACAGCACCTTACTTCGCATAGTTCAGTCAGCCTCGCCATCTCGTTCTCGCTCGTCGTACATGCTGTGATGGGATTCTTAAGGCTTGTTCAGGAGGCGCAGCGCTGCGAGGCGCTCCACGCGCTTCACTCCTGAACGGCAATTTTGGGGCGTGCTTCACTCAGCGCTGTGCAGCGCTGTGCAGCACAGAGAAGCGCGCATCCGAGGTGATTCACACGATTTTCAAAATGGCGTCTTCTATCCCGCACTGGCCGTCAATGCGTCAAATAACCCTCAGAAACATCCATTTTGGGACTGAAACGGGCTTTTTTTGCCTCAAGCGCTCTGTATGCGCGAGTAGTGGCAGGTAAGGATGACACAGTAGTGAACTTTATTCATGCAGAATACATTTGAATGTGCATAAACGATGTCTGTGGCAAATAAAACACTCTCTTTAGCGTCTACCAACACAACATGCGGCGCAGAAGATTTACCTCCCTTAAAAAAGTGAAGCGCTTCACTAAATTTGTAGGTGTTCACGAGAAGCAAAGAGCGCTCATTTGCCAACATGAAGCTCTCATGCAGCGCTTCGTACTCCTGAACAAGCCTAAAATTTGTAGGCGTTCACGAGAAGCAAAGAGCGCTCAATTGCCAACATGAAGCGCTCATGCAGCGCTTCGTACTCCTGAACAAGCCTTTAGTTGGCGCCAGATGAGCCGCATCAGTAAAACCCCGCGATTGGAAAATATGTTTGGATGACGCTGGCTACTCAATGCAAAATAGGATAGTTTCTATTCCGTTCCACACTCAACTCTACGGCTTGGAAGCGTCGCTCGCTACACGTGTGGCAAGCGATGAGCCTGTACACGAAGTGTCGTGTGGAGAACGTCAGTGTGGAACGCGTGGAATCTCCTCGTGTACAGTGGGTTTGGGGTGTGCAATGCGAAATGAAAGTCGCCTCACTGGGTTTACAAGATTGTCCTCGGCTCATTCACGTCACGACGATTTTTATGTGCTCATTTTAGAATACTTATAACACCTCTGCATGAGAAAGGAATCAAGTAATGTTGCCATATGAATGACTTTATTTGTCTGGAGCTACCGTCCTCTTTCATTCAACCACCGTGCATACAGGCGGAACAAGCTGACGCTGAATGAGAGGCTGGTGGGCGTGTCCTTACGGGAGGGTGGAGGCTACGAGCTCTCCTTCTTGCAGACCACTTCACAGCTGGGAGGCACTCGGGACACGGTGAGTCTAAGTACTGTGGCCTAGCATCACTGGAGATAACATTAACGTCTGCAACCCGCCCGTGCGAGATCAGTCCTAACTCGCTCAAGGTCATTTGGCGCTGAACGCAGAAATAATTATGTGTTGGAGTGTGTGTGTGTGTGTGTGTGTGTGTGTGTGTGTGTGTGTGTGTGTGTGTGTGTGTGTGTGTGTGTGTGTGTGTGTGTGTGTGTGTGTGTGTGTGTGTGTGTGTGTGTGTGTGTGTGTGTGTCTGTGTGTGGTGTGTGTGTGTGTGTGTGTGTGTGTGTGTGTGTGGTTGTATGTGTTGTGTGTGTGTGTGTGTGTGTGTGTGTGTGTGTGTGTGTGTGTGTGTGTGTGTGTGTGTGTGTGATTTTAAGTAATTGAAATGTTTTCCCCAAATGCACGCCAGGGACTCATTTTCATGATTTCGAATGAATTGCTTGAAAAATCAGTTGAAATGCTTGAATATAAAATGTCTATTGTAAATGGAGAATATGCAGCACCTGTGTAACAATCTTCAGAGGCAATTTTCTCAAAATGGCCGCTGGCACGACATATCCCTTCATATTGGCACAATTTCTACAGTGTTGATCCCACGATGTTTATACTTATATAAAGTAAATTAAAAAAGACTGCAGATGAACACACACACACACACACACACACAGGCACACACACACACAGGCACACACACACACAGGCACACACACACGCACACACACACATACATACACACGCACAGACACATACACACACACACTCTCACACGCACACGCACACACACAAACTACGTATTCAAACACCGCGATGTCGAGATAGGGCTGGCTTTGCGGTAGCTTGTGGAATAAATTTTGCTGTGGACTGAAATTCTAGGTCAGCCAAATGTTTTCTGGAACAAAATAGTGACGTCGTTCAGTCCGTGTAGTTTCAAGCTGGGTTTACATACATTTAGTCCCAGACTAAATCCCATTGTCTCAGGTCATGCCTACAGCTTATGGATTTTGAGTCGAGACGTTAATAAGGTGTCCCTGACCAGCATGTCATGCTTCTGGGGAATGTGTTTCTGTTCCACTGTCCCCCTTTGTCACAACTACATTTTCAGCGACAGCATTGCTATGCCTCTGTGAAGTCTGCCTGGCACAGTGAGATATGCACTTATCTCTTTATTTACTTTTGACCTCTTACTTTCCTCTTCATTCACACCACGCCACAAAGCTTGGCTGGCTCTTCTGACAAATGCTGTTGCTGACCACCTATCTCGGTGTGGCCTTACCTTCAGTGGGCGTGGCTTCGCTCACACGTCCCTGCAGATGACGTCACTCTCTTTTTCCCCCCTAATAGGGCGTGGCCATGCGTCGATGCGCCAATCGCGTCGTGCTGGCTTTGCCTCGCCTCGCCCTGGGTGCTCTGGCCTTTGGCTGGGGCGGGGCTTCTTGCCACGTGGAGGAGGGCATGTCCAGCACACGTGACGTGGCAATGGTCAAGGCTTTTCTGGCCTACCCACGCCCCTGGTGGAGAAATACGCCTCACCGCGCCGCCCTCACGACCTCTGACCTTCACTTCCGCCGCGCCTTCGACGTAGGCGAGTCACGTGACGGTCATGCTGTGCTCGCCGCTGTGCTGACCGAGTCCTCGGATCTGAATTTCTGGCGACATCTACAGTGGCAAGGTGTGTGTGTGTGCGTGTGTATCTGCGCGCGCGCGCACGTGTTCCTCTGTCGCACGTATTACATGTGTCAACCTACTAATGTATATTGTTACCCTTTTAGCACGAGTTAATTGAATCATTACACAAGCAACTTTTATTCTTTTTATGAATCGTCGGTCGAAACAAAGTGAAATCTGAAGTCTCTCTCTCTCTCTCTCTCTCTCTCTCTCTCTCTCTCTCTCTCTCTCTCTCTCTCTCTCTCTCTTCTCTCTCTCTCTCTCTCTCTCTCTCTCTCTCTCTCTCTCTCTCTGCGCGCGCGCGCCGCTCGCTCGCTCGCTCGCTCTCCCCCCCCCCCCCCTCCCTCTCTCTCTCTCGCTCGCTCTCGCTGTCTCTCTCTCTCTCTCTCTCTCTCTCTCTCTCTCTCTATCTATCTATCTCTCTCTCTCTGTCTCTCTCTCTGTCTCTCTCTCTGTCTCTCTGTCTCTCTCTCTCCCTCCCTCTCTCTCTCTCTCTCTCTCTCTCTCTCTCTCTCTCTCCCTCATATCCACTGTTTCGCGTAACTTCCTTTTCATTGTAATGGGCCGGTGGGCCTTCACAATAAAATATTCGTTCGTTCGTTCGTTCTCTCTTCTACGTTAATTGAACTTTCCCAAAACTGAATCGTTCTTCTCACGTGACACAAACGCAAATCCCCACGCCCTCACCCCTTCATTCTTTACATGTGAGGCAACTCCGATAGATCTACACGTCATCATCGGTTGTGATCGCCTCTTTCCGTAGGCAGTCCCATCGCGCAATCTCCACACGGAGAGCTGCGAGTGTCGACGGCCGCACTGCAGGAGATGACGAAGGAACTGGCCAAAGCATTCGGAGTTGACCCTTCCTCCATCCCACAACCTCTGTCCGGTCTAATGCTGTTTTGGGAAGGCTGGCCCTATGGTGAGAGATGCAACGCACATGTGTGCGTGCGTGTGTGTGCGTGTATGTGTGTATGTATGTATGTGTGTGTGCGCGTGTGTTAGTATTTGTGTACGTGTGTAAATGTGTGTGCGTGCGTGTGTGTGCCTGCGTGTGTGTGTGTTTGTTGGTGTGTGTATGTGTGCGTGCGTGCGTGCGCGTGTGTGTAAGTGTGTGTGGTATTTGTGAGTGTGTGTATGTGTGTGTACGTGTGTGTGCATAAGTGTGTGCGTGTATATGTAAGTGTGTGTGTGTGTAAGTGCGTGTAAGTGTGTGCTTGTGTGTCTGTGTGAGTGCATGTGTGTTTGTGTCTCTTAGTGTGTTTATGTGTATTTGCGTTTATGTCTGACCACGTGTGTGCTTGTGTGTATATGTGTGCTTGTGCGCGTATGTGCGCCTGTTTGCATGTGTGTATATATATATATATATATATATATATATATATATATATATATATATATATATATATATATATATATATATATATATATGTGTGTGTGTGTGTGTGTGTGTGTGAACCATATCGTTCACCATCTCGTTCGCCATACGGCAGGACAAGCCTGTAATGTTTCCAGGGGGGACCTCGTGTGGGGTGGGGGTGGGGATATGAGTGGAGTGGGGGTGGGAGTGGGAGTGGGGGTGGGGTGGGAGTGGGGGTGGGAGTGGGAGTGAAGATGGGGTGGGGGTGGGAGTGGGGGTGGGGTGGGAGTGGGGGTGGGAGTGGAGGTGGGGTGGGATGGGGTAATAGGAGCCCACCGCGCCTCACTGCGCGCTGTGTACAAGACCAGGGGAGTGGATGCTCAACTTGCTCGTACTCTTACAGCTCTAGTGATGTTCGTGATCAATTGCAGATGTGGTCGCTCATTCTCATCCATTCATTCATTGATTTATTCATTCATCCATCAATCCATCCATCCATCCATCCATCCATTAATTAATTAGTTTAATTAATTAATTAATTAATTAATGTATTAATTAATTAATTAATTAATTAATTAAATAATTAAATTCATTCATTCATTCATCCATTCATTCATGCATTCATCAATTATTTAATTAATTAATTAATTTATTTATTTATTCATTCATTCCTTTATTCATTCATTCATTCACTCATTCATTCGTCATTCGTTCATTCATTCATCCATCTATTCGTTCGTTTTCTTTCTTTCGTTCCTACATTTATTCGTTCATTCCTTCGTTCGTTCCTTCGTTCATGCCAGGCGGAGCATGGACGGTGTGGCAGCCCGGTGCTAACTGGACGGCCATTTGCAGACGTATGCTGAGGCCAGATCCAGAGGAGGATGTTTTCGTGGTGGGGCGAAGTTTCATCACCGACCCTCTGGCCTCCGACCTTGAGGGGGCACTCCAGTCGGCCAGTCAAGTGCTGGAAGAGTATTTCTAGCGTCGTCGTCGTCATGGAAGCACGTCACGTGATGTCACGTGACTCTGCCGGTGTCACTGCTGTTGGTAGTCTCCCATAAAGCGGAATTTTGACAATAAATTTGATTGAGTTTTCGAGATTAGTTCACGTCTTCCTGTCGGCGTTCGGAGTTTATTTTCATGTCAGCTATTTCCCTAGCGTTTGTGTGTAATATTCTCTTAAAGTACTAAACCACAAATTACACAAAGTCTGTAAATTATTAATATCTTCTTTTTTTTGTCAAGTGTGACTTTGCATTTGCTTGGGCGGCTCGGGTTTAATAGCTTAGACGCCAGCAGTCGTTGCTTGCAGTTGGAAGGTTCGGCGTTCGATAATGTGTGCATCTTAGACTTATTGTCTTGGGCAAGGTGCAAAGGTGCCGAACCCGCTTTCTGTTTAGCCTCCCAACAATGGAACGGGTTGCTCCAAAGGCATGGTGTGATGCAAGGAAGCCTTAATGCGGACTTCACCCAGCACCGAGTTGGAAGGTTCCTCGTGAAAGCTGATAATGCCGTTACCTCAAGGTGTGCGTCCTGCTCGTTTTCGTGTTTGTCGTCAGCCACATCAGAGAAAGAGTAAGCGAGTGGCCCAGTGCTGGATTTTAGCACACACACGCTCGCGCGCGCGCGCGCGCGCACACACAAACACACCAGAGAGAGAGAGAGAGACACACACACACACACACACCAGAGAGTGAAAGAGACACACACACACACACACACACACACACACACACACACAGAGAGAGACAAACAGAGAGAGAGACAAACAGAGAGAGAGAGAGAGAGAGAGAGAGAGAGAGAGAGAGAGAGAGAGAGACAAACACAGAGAGAGAGAGAGAGACAAACACAGAGAGAGAGAGAGAGAGAGAGAGAGAGAGAGAGAGAGAGAGAGAGAGGGGGGGGTCGTAATGCAAAACCACAGCAAACTGGCCTTTAAGCATTAATTTAAAAAAGTTTCCAGCAGCTCTGGAAGTCCTCATCAAGCAAGCATGACAGACGAATTGTCTTCGAAGACGAGGACAACATGCAGTAGTGTTGGAGACGACCTAAAGCTCTTTGACAGCTGCGCTTCCATGGGTTAAGTAGAGCTGCCCCAAGGTGAATGCTTTTACAACTGGCGTACTTGTTGCCTGTGTCTTAGTTCGAAAAACTTTCTCAGAATTAAGTTGATCGCTTCAGTACTGCATATCATTTCACTCGGACTATCGTCCTCGTGTACATGTATAATGTTACTGTGCTTCTGCCACTGACTGTAGCAGTGCTAAATATAATCTTACGTGACTGAATGGACGAGTCCCATCCCTTGTTCGCAGACTTTGGCCTCCAGGGACTTGCTGGATTACGAGAGAGCTTGGCATCTTTCCCGGCCTAGTTGCATGTATCGTACCAGCTTACATGTATACTGACAATACCATTAAATTACAAAATTACAACGTAGCATATTACTATGAAGTACAACACAATGCAACACAATGTAAATAAACGCAGTCAACACAATACACTAAACTAGATTTTAATGATCGTTACACACAAATGTGTTCAGTCTAGAACGAAATAATGACATGAATTAAAGACAAACGTAAGTATTTGCCAGTCTACACAATGATGGTTGCAGTGATTTAAATCACAAGTTATCTTTACAAAAACCAAGCTAAATATTTAAAGGTTTAAAAGGTCATCTTTTGTTATAAATGTCAGTAAATGTTTTTCACATCACTTTGTAGTAAAAAGTAGAAAATGACTGTGTGCTTTGTTTCTGGGGAAAGTATGTATTCAATAGTTTTAAGATTGCAAGGAAGACACCACATGTCAGCTGTCACAATGAGGTATGAGAACTTCAAATGCAGTTTTCTCAGTTTCCAGGTTTTCACTGCTATGTGTAACATTTCAGACATCATATCTCTGTGCCCTGAATTTTTAATTCCTTGAAACTTTGCATATTTGGTTCATACAGCATGCTTCATGGGGTGACCCATAATCAAAACTGTTTCTTCCTGCATGTCAAAGTTACAGCATCTTGAATATGTAATCAGCGCCTCAATTCCTGTAACTCTGGATGTGAAATTGTCTTGAAATGCTCAAAGCAGTTCCCTTTATTTTGGGTCAGGACATGCTACCCTATGTACTGTATTTCTGTACAAAATTAAAAGTTTTTAATCATCATCTCTTTTTCTGGTAATATGTTTCAAAAACTGGCCAAAATTTGTTGTATCAGCAGCCATATTGGAAAGCTAATAAGCATAATTTATGCAAACACGTCACAGGTAGACAGCACTTTACAAATACAACCTGTTGGATGAGAAATTGGACCTCCAAAATTAAAGTGACAAAAAAAAGATGGTTAGGGGGTAGTACTACCAAAAAAAATCAACTGCGAATTTTTTGTTCGTTTTTATACAACTTTCAAAGAAAACAGTTACTTTATTGTACACATGTGACTGATTTTTATCACTTTTGTGTGAAGCGTCCGGAAAATGTACATAATCTATCTCCTCTCCTGTGGACTTTGCTGCGCGTGTAATGAACAACCGCAGAGACTTTAGCATGGTTTGTCACATTCTAGTCCACTAGAGACTTCGCCATCCGGCGGAAGAGTCTCTAGCACAGTTCATATCACGTGATGGAACTAATCCGTCCGGAATATTCATAAGGAGGTCACACGAGAGACTTGTGGGATTGCACTCTGCTCCCTGACATACGCCGTTAAAGTAGTTCTTAGACTATTTCGCACAAAACTCATAAATAACGCTTGTAGAGGCAATAAACAAGCGTTTATTTGATAAAATATCATGTTTATGTCGGAATGGAAACAAGTTTTGACATCTGAATGATTTCTGTAAAAAGTGGAAGAAATGGTATCCAGAACGAGCTATTTTTGGCGCAATGATGTAATGCTAAGGGCAAGTCCATTACGCATTCGTTGCGAACTGCGCCAGAGTCACTCCTGACTCGGGTTCACAGAATGGTTTGTCATTGCTGGGTCACAAGTGTTTACAAGCAATGATGAGAGAGACACCTCATAGCTCTGGCAGTATGGATTAGTAGACGGAGAAAAGGAAGCAGTGCATGTCACGGACCTGTTACGGCTCGGACTTTAACCGAGACGATCCTGTTGCACTCCCACAATCAAATTCTTTTCTTTTTTTCACTCACGCAATCACACAAATCTGCAACCAACCGTCCGGAGGGAAATAAACAATCTAACCAAGGGTTCAAAACAATATATGACAATACACGAAGGTAAGGTAACAATTACTCGATCCCCAAATACCGTAAGGCACTTCCGCAATGCAAGAACATCAAAAAGAAAAAAAAGAAGGAAAAACAGGGACAAGTTGCACCTGCGATCGCTAACACAACTCGCCACAAACCCAAGCAATGCAGGGACAAGACGGAAACAAGTGAGCAATCACGCGTAGTCTCAGAAATCAAGGTTAAAATGCATTAGAAAAATGTTGATATTTAAATTCCTGCACCCTTTCCCTCTCACAGAGCAAATGTCAAGAAACAAAATGCCACTTTCCGGAAAGGTTTTGCTACCTGGGTCAACGATGTTTTCAGTTGCTTCAGTTTTATTATCTTTTGTAGGGGTGAGAGGTGGGGTCGTGAGGGTGGGACGTGGGTCATCGTGGTGTCTTCGCACAAAATAAGGTCATTCTATAAATTTCTGGTCAGCTAATTCTTGTTCATGACAATGCTTTGCATTCATGATTGACCAAAACTGCTGAACTTACTGCTGCTGCTGCTGCTGCTACTACTACTACTACTACTACTACTACTACTACTACTACTACTACTACTACAATAATAGTGGTAGTAATACTAATACTAGATGATGATGATGATGATGATGATGATGATGATGATGATGATGATGATGATGATGATGATGATGATGATGATGATGATGATGATGATGATGACGACGAGGAGGAGGATGACGATGATGATAACACTATTTCACTCTTTACAGATGTATCCAAAAGCAGTAAAAATAATAGCTAGGCTTTTCACGCAAGTAATTAATTTCAAAGAAAGCCAATAATCAACCTGCAGCTGAAACAACTGATTATCGCGAAAGGTTAAACACACACACACACACACACATACAGACACACACACACACACACACACACACATGCAGACACACACACACACACACACACACACACACACACACACACACACACACACACACACACACACACACACTTGTTTACACGTTTTAGTAATTGTGAAAGTTTGGCTTCAAATTAAAGTCAACTGAGAACAGCTATATGGGGACGACGAAGATAGTGATGATGACGACGACAACAACGATGGTGGTGGTGGTGGTGGTGATGATGGTGTTGGTGATGCCATCGAGCCAACAACATTAACCAGCCATGAAAAAAATCGCGCGAACACGCGCACGCGCACACACACACGCACTTATACATGCACCCACACAGGCTCTGAAAGCAATAACTCTCTGCTTTCTTGCGAAAGTGTCTCTCTACATACAGGACAGGGATACTAATCATACCTGATGTCTATTCTCCCTCTCTCTGATGGCGTTGTTTTCGATGTTCTACAAAGTGTCCCTCTACATACAAGACAGAAGTACTAATTAAACCGGGTGTTTATTCTACATCTCTCTAATAACGTTGTATTCGTATGCATTAAATACTTCATTGCCTTTAGAGTCTGCAACCACTACAAGATTCGTGTCAATACCAACTCGGACATCTATCAACGCCTGACGGTGAAGAAATTCTCCAAATGTCACTGTTCCTTGTTTTCAATTTGGAACAGCAGGCACTTATTTCTCCCGGTGCTCTAGGAACAAAGCAGCAAAACAAAGCGATATGATTAGCATGCAAGTAAGTTAATTAAGTTTGAATGTTGTTGTGCTATGGCGAGCAGTCAAACGAACTATACAGCACAGCTGTTTCAGAATGGAAGGGGGAAAAAGGCTCATGAATTAATGGTTGGATAGAAAGACTAGATGAGTGGATGAATGAATAAATGAATGAAAGAAGGAATGCATGTGTGCGTGGATGAATATATTAGTGAACAAACTGATAAAGGCATGTTTAAATGAATAGATGGATGAATAATTGAATGAATGAATGAATGAATGAATGAATGAATGAATAAATGAATGAATGAATGAATGAATGAATGAATGAATGAATGAATGAATGAATGAATGAATGAATGAATGAATGAATGAATGAATGAATGAATGAAAGAAAAAAGTTTGAAAATAATAAATGAAAAATCAGTCTGCAATTTCAACGACACATGAGTAATAGATAAATATTTTCTCAGTGTGTAGCTAATTCAATGTTTGGCCCCATTTTTTCATAAAGTGTATTAAAAAATTATCAAGAACACATGGGCCTGACCATTTGGACACCTGTGGCGCATGCAGCAAAACCTTTCACAAGAACCTCAGCAAGGAATTCAACTCGTGACTACATTTGTCCACGTGAAGGCATCATCCTTGTGAATACAGAGCAACAATAACAACTTCTCATGTCCATTAAAATAACCCCCAAAATTCTACTCACACAGTGTATTCCTTTCTTCGGAAACTGGAATGGAACACGAGCAAATCAAATCCAAAGGAAATTTGCCGTCAGATAGATATATCAATATATAAAAAATAGAATCAATATTTAACCTTTTCCCCTCACATTTCGTTCCAGCGTGAGTGCCTGTGTGTGCACATGGCGCATGCTTGTGTGTTTGTGTTTGAAAAGACACGGCCAAAGGTCCCTCTTCTTTATGAAATCAAAACTGTGGAATGCAATTTCAGGATCTTCGAGGCGATTGCAATTACCAACGGTTTTAGGGAGAGACTGAAATCACGTGGATCTTTTCTTTTGTTTGGTCTATATTTTGTTATGTTTGTTTCGTTTTTGGGGAGGTCGCTGAAGAAATTTTGTAGGCAACTTGAGCATGCCCAAATGACGTAGGAATGACACTATACAGGTGCAAAAATATACATAATATCACATTACATTGACACATACATTTACATGTACATACACAATGGGTAGCAAGTACAAAATACCTACTATTTAATTTGGTGGCATAGGTGTTACTGTTCAGGTCACTGGGTAATTGCCTTATCAAGGCTGGCTCCAAAGGGAGAGAATCAAGTTCAAACCAACTTAACAGTTCACAAGAGAAAGAGCTCTTCAGGCCTTGGAGTTGTCTCCCTTCAAACCATTGAGTTATATCACAATCCCACTCACAGCACTGATGGCCACAATACTGGGTGCAAAGCAGCATAAATCTTTCCCATCTCCCTCCAGTTCTCTTACTTCTCCTCCGCCTCATCGTGCAGCATGTCTGCAATGAGGTTTAGTTCATTTTTCTTCAGAGCCTTTTTCAGTTCAGAGAGAGTTGCTTCCCTTCCCTTGATTTTCTTCCACTGCCGCAGACCCTCAAATGCCTGGTCCCAGAGGAGTTTGGTGTCGTGCTGAATTCTAGTGATGACATCTGCATGAACTCCCAGACTCAGGCACAGAGAGGGCCAGTCATGTGACAGCTTTTCTGCGATTTCCCTCAGGACTGCATCTTTGATCACTAAAGTGGAAAGAAACAAGAATTAATCACTAGTCCCATGAAGTATGTGGATGTGTGTGTCGGTGTGCGATGGTGTGTGTGTGTGTGTGTGTGTGTGTGTGTGTGCGTGTGTGTATGAATGTGAGTGTATGTTTGTGTGGCGTGAATGTGTGTGTATGTGTGTATGAGTATGCGTTTGTGTGTGTGTGTGTGTGTGTGTGTGTGTATGCGTGTATGCGCGCGCGCGCGTGTGTGTGTGTGTGTGTGTGTGTGTGTGCGTGTGTGTGTGTGTGTGTGTGTGTGTGCGTGCGTGCGTGTGTGTGCAAGCATCCCTGCCTGTCTGTCTCTCCGTCCGTCTATCTGTGTGTGTGTGTGTGTGTGTGTGTGTGTGTGTGTGTGTGTGGTGTGTGTGTGTGTGTGTGGTGTGTGTGTGTGAGTGTGCGTCTCTTGTGTGTGCGTGTGTCTGTGTGTGTCTTTGTGTCTGTGTGTGTGTGTGTGTGTGTGTGTGTGTGTGTGTGTGTGTGTGTGTGTGTGTGTGTGTGTGTCCGTCCGTCCGTCCGTCCGTCCGTCCGTCCGTCTGTCTGTCCTTCCCTCCCACTCTCTCCAGACAGACAAGTCCTATATCATTTCTACCTCCTGGTGGATCTTCCAGCGCTGACAGGGCTGGTGACGCTTGGTGCTCAGAGGCTGAGAAGAAACGGGACACGTTGGGGTCATTTGCGAAAGCTGGGTTGATCGCTGTAGCCGTTAAAGCGTGTGCCACGGTTTGCCCGCCCTTTTGGTAAGCTTTGGTAGTGATCACTCCTTCAACATCGGCGCAGTTCCAGTTATGAACCTCTTGGTGATTGGACATCTGGGGAACTGGGAGGTTAGTCAGGTTTCTCAGCACAGGGATGCAGGGATTGTAGGAATCCGCGCTCGAGACTAGCGCAGTGGACGTTGTACCTTGAGGAGCAGGAACAGACTGCTCCAGACTTTCGCCACTGCTTGCATCCAGCACACCACGTACTCTCTGGACGACAGCATTGTTCTCGTCATTGTGGCTATCTCTGACGATATTCACCTCATGGAGGAAAGGGTATTCATCTCTAGTTTTCCACTTTTCAGTCTGGTGGATCTCGCTGAATTGTTGCACACTGGAAGCCGGTGTCTCTTGAGCTTGAAAAAAAAGAGATAAAAGAAAAGAGTGAGTTTGTGTAGAAAGTCATTTCACGGTCAAGGCTGTTCAAACAGAATGCCAAAAACGACTTATTCCGAAGATCTCATAACAGGTTGGGAGCACAGTGCAATACACAGAGTCCATATCAATGATATTCTCAAAAGTCCAAGTACAGCTTACAATAAATTGTGACTCTCTCCCTCAGAGTGTGTGCATTATAACTCAAAAGGCATGGTGTTCAATCACCGGAGTTGTGAACTGTCTGAAAAGGTGAACCAAATTTGCTCAAAAAAAGACTAAACACGCAGATTGCACCTGAAGATAACAGTGGACAGGAACAACTCAATAGCTTCTCATCAGCTGAAGGCTGTTCAAGATACTGAGCGCTTGGTAGCACTTTGGGCGTTCGGTTCTTGAACTCGAGTGCTACACAAAACGCCAATGGGAGCTTAATAGCCTGCCACAGAGTTCTACGCCGTATATTCAAAATGGCTGCTTTGGAGAAGTGAAGGAAACTCATCTTCAAAGTTGTGCGCAGAGGCAGATGTTTTAACCTGCGATTACCGCCCAAACTGTGTGAAAAGCTACAAGAAAGAAGGCTGATTATATATTTATGAAATAAACATGATGTTGAGGAAGCTCCTTTCAATACGAGTTTTTTTTGGGCAGTTCCCTACCGCAACGCCTTAAGTTCATGCTCCACCAAGGCAATACGTACTTTGTTTCCTCCGGCACATAGAATAAAGAACATTGCTGGATGTCTAGAAACATGGTGGAAGATTTCATGAGGGGAGCTTACTCTTGGGTCCCTGAGATCAAGATTCAACAGAAGTGTTTGCTTACTCGTTTTCATGCACCAAAGGCACATTTGCTTGACGGCTCCTATCCAAACCGTCTTCCATAAACGAATGGATAAAAATGTGGGAGAGCGACTGAGATAAGCATGGAACAACACTTCTTTACTGAGATGACACAATCAAACTATTGTCATTGAAGCCAGTATTTATAAAAATGGGATTGTTTTCTACCACCATACACGGGAAAATTGTCACTGAAGGCACCGATGTATACGTTAACATGTTCTACTTTCTCCCATAATGCATCGAAAAATGGTCGTAGCACCTTACGATCAGCATACATTACTGAGTGTCAAGTTTTGCTTTCTCCATACATGCAAGTAAAACATTATTCAATCATATAATGCAGCTGTCATATGTTGATGGCATCAAATCAATGTTTTGCTTTCTCCAACCATATGTGAAAGATGCCTCAACAATCAGCATGAGCTAAACACAGTAAATAAAAGTTTGTAATATCTGACAGTATAATTGTCCCATGACCAAGTTACGTTCATAATAACGAATCAGTTCTTTGCTCTCTCCAACATTTGATGCAAAAAAGATCACTGCTGCCACCGTATGATAATGGCATGAAATCAAATTTGCTTCCTTCAGCTAAACACGTAAAAAAATTGCTACCATACCACTTACGATTATGACAATAAATTAATGTTTACTTTCTCCGACCATACGTCTGAAAATTGCCACTACAATCTGCATAAGTAAATAACATTAAATATATTTTGTTTTATCAAAAAGGTGAAACTTATCTCTGCAGTCAGCAGACGTCATGACATTAAATCAGTCTTGCTTTCTGCGACTATACATGCGACATTGCACAATCAGAATGAGTTTTAAACATTTTATCAACATTCACTTTCTCCAATCAAACATGCAAAAATTGCCACGCAACCACCACACTTGTATGACATAAAATCAAGATGGTTTTATCAAATGTATGAAAATTATCACTGCAGCCAGATAAGGTACATGACATTTAATCAACTTTGCATTCAATAACTTAACCTATCAAACTGTCACTACAACAGGCACACAGAAACATCAAACCATTTTTTATTTCTGTAATGACACTAAGCCATAGCAATACACAGAACTATAGCAATACATAGAGTCACAGCAATACACAAAGTCACAGCAATACACAAAGTCACAGCAATACACAAAGTCACAGCAATACACAAAGTCACAGCAATACACAGAACCATAGCAGTACATAGATTCACAGCAATACACAAAGTCACAGCAATACACAAAGTCACAGCAATACACAGAGCCACAGCAATACACACAGCCACAGCAATACACACAGCCACAGCAATACACAAGGCCTTAGCAATACACACAGCCACAGCAATACACAGAACCACAACAATACACAGAGCTACAGCAATACACAGAGCCACAGCAATACACAAAGTCACAGCAATACACAGAGCCATAGCAATACACAAAGTCCCAGCAATACACAGAGCCACAGCAATACACAGAACCACAGCAATACACACAGCCACAGCAATACACAGAACCACAGCAATACACAGAGCCACAGCAATACGCAGAGCCACAGCAATACTCAGAAGAACAGCAATACACACAGCCACAGCAATACACAGAGCCACACCAATACACAGAGCCACAGCAATACACAAAGTCACAGCAATACACAGGGCCACTGCAATACACAGAGCCACAGCAATACACAAAGCCACACCAATACACAGAGCCACACCAATACAGAGAGCCACACCAATACACCGAACAACAGCAATACGCACAGCCACAGCAATACACTGAGCGACTTCAATACACACAGCCACAGCAATACACACAGCCAAAGCAATACACACAGCCAAAGCAATACACACACCACAGCAATACACAGAGCCACTGGAGTACACAGAGCCACAACAATACACAGAGCCATAGCAATACACAGAATCACAACAATACACAGAGCCACAGCAATACACACAGCCAGAGCAAAACACACAGCCACAGCAATACACAGAGCCACAGCAATACACAGAACCACAGCAATACACAGAGCCACAACAATACACAGAGCCACAGCAATACACAGAACCACAGCAATACACAGAACCACAGCAATACACAGAGCCACAGCAATACACAGAGCCACAGCAATACACAGAACCACAGCAATACACAGAGCCACAGCAATACACAGAACCACAGCAATACACAGAACCACAGCAATACACAGAACCACAGCAATACACAGAGCCACAGGAATACACAGAGTCACAGCAATACACAGAGCCACAACAATACACAGAACCACAGCAATACACAGAACCACAACAATACACAGAATCACAACAATACACAGAACCACAGCAATACACAGAACCACAGCAATACACAGAACCACAGCAATACACAGAGCCACAGTAATACACAGAGCCATAGCAATACACAGGGCCACAGCAATAGACAGAGCCACAGAAATGACAATCACAGGAAAAGAAAGGAGCAGAGGTTGTCTTTATTTCTGGTTCTACCGAGTCACAAACACTTCTTAAATGATCATTCATCCACGCTCATACAGTCGAGTGGAAATGTGGACGTACACAAACTTACCACGAGAGAGACTGCGAGTATCGCTTGTCTCACTGGAAGGAACTTCGTGCGTCTTGTCTTCTTCATCTTGGGCAGTGCAATTCTTTTTTGCAGTCCTATCTTCTGCGACTCCGGGGCGCTTCCGTTCAGAGCGAGTGGGCGGTGTTTCGCCCTGATCTCTGGGAGAACACGAGGTCTGCTGTCGCTTGACGCAGGAGTGCACGGTAAGCTCTCTAAAGGAGCCAGTGAGGACGCTGCTAATAGGTCTTTCTTCACACAGGAACAAATCCCTGAGTGCTAATTCTAATGTCCCGTGGGGAATTTTGTGATATAGTTCAATTGCTTTTCGCACTTCCCCAACTGTCACTTGATCTGCATCTTTGATCGCACACGTGTCCTTGAAGAGAACATCAACATGTCCGATGTGCACGACTCTCCCTTTACTGCAAATGGTGGCATCGATTTCGTGGATTCTTTTCCACCCATACTTGCACACCGAATCATCTCTGTGGACAGGCTTTCCCGATTTTGCAGTCAATTGAACCAGCCTAAAATCCACGTTGTGTGCTGCTCCAATGATTTTCTGGATGGAAGTGTGATGAGGTGCACCTATCACCGAGTGTATCGTACATCTACTGTGTCCATGTCATAAGGTGCACCTATCACAAAGTGTATTGTAAATCTGCTGTGTTCATCCTCTATTGAAATATCCCTGCTTCTGT
>JAWQFJ010020358.1:0-11870 GCA_034096865.1 Theodoxus fluviatilis | reverse complement strand
ACATTCATACGGAATGGAAAAATCGCGTTTTCGTGATCTAGGTAGTGCTAGGCGAATCGAGAGATAGAAAACAACATGGATGGCTGTTTTTCATGCACACACAAAAATAAAGGAAAAACAAAAAGTAAATGTGTACAGGTGGGCTTTGACTATATTATTTAAACATGTTTGTGCATTGTAGCGGGTTATTCGCTCATGAATACTCGAATCAAAAGAACAAGCGTGCATGTTATTCAAAATAATGATGAGACAAACCAGATACACGTATTCAATATCTTTTTAAATACAGAAAAAATGAAAGAGGAAAGGACGACTTCAATAAAAATGCACATAGTATAATGGTGGTGTCTGAAGAATTATATGTTAAAAAAGCCGTCTACCTCTACATTCGAAATGCATTCACATGCACAACAATGCATGCAATCTACGTTAAAGACGACAACATATCAAAAAGAAAAAATATATTATAAAGAAATGCATGCTATTTATGCAAACATTGTCTGAAATATTTCTACTGCAGAGAAGAAAAGAACTCAGCTGCTAAGCCGTCTATATTATCATGAATGCAATTCACACCACCAGATCATTAATCGAGTACATTTCTTACGCAATGCCACTAATCATCATAGTAAATGGTGACGCTCATTTCTTCCAGCAGACAAGCCATTTAGCTGCAACATGCATGGCTGGCGAGGCACACTACTAGGCCTTGCCAACATGCATGGCTGGCGAGGCACACTACTAGGCCTTGCCAACATTCATGGCTGGCGAGGCACACTACTAGGCCTTGCCAACATGCATGGCTGGCGAGGCACACTACTAGGCCTTGCCAACATGCATGGCTGGCGAGGCACACTACTAGGCCTTGCCAACATGCATGGCTGGCGAGGCACACTACTAGGCCTTGCCAACATGCATGGCTGGCGAGGCACACTACTAGGCCTTGCCAACATGCATGGCTGGCGAGGCACACTACTAGGCCTTGCCTACATGCATGGCTGGCGAGGTGCACTAGCTAGGCCTTGCCAACATGCATGGCTGGCGAGGCACACTACTAGGCCTTGCCAACATGCATGGCTGGCGAGGCACACTACTAGGCCTTGCCAACATGCATGGCTGGCGAGGCACACTACTAGGCCTTGCAACATGCATGGCTGGCGAGGCACACTACTAGGCCTTGCCAACATGCATGGCTGGCGAGGCACACTACTAGGCCTTGCCAACATGCATGGCTGGCGAGGCACACTACTGGCCTTGCCAACATGCATGGGCTGGCGAGGCACACTACTAGGCCTTGCCAACATGCATGGCTGGCGAGGCACACTACTAGGCCTTGCCAACATGCATGGCTGGCGAGGCACACTACTAGGCCTTGCCAACATGCATGGCTGGCGAGCACACTACTAGGCCTTGCCAACATGCATGGCTGGCGAGGGCACACTACTAGGCCCTTGCCAACATGCATGGCTGGCGAGGCACACTACTAGGCCTTGCCAACATGCATGGCTGGCGAGGCACACTACTAGGCCTTGCCAACATGCATGCTGGCGAGGCACACTAATAGGCCTTGCCAACATGCATGGCTGGCGAGGCACACTACTAGGCCTTGCCAACATGCATGGCTGGCGAGGCACACTACTAGCCTTGCCAACATGCATGCTGGCGAGGCACACTACTAGGCCTTGCCAACATGCATGGCTGGCGAGGCACACTACTAGGCCTTGCCAACATGCATGGCTGGCGAGGCACACTACTAGGCCTTGCCAACATGCATGGCTGGCGAGGCACACTACTAGGCCTTGCCAACATGCATGGCTGGCGAGGCACACTACTAGGCCTTGCCAACATGCATGGCTGGCGAGGCACACTACTAGGCCTTGCCAACATGCATGCGGAGAAGGAAACAAAACTATGAGCAAGAGGCAGCCGCCACTCAGAAGGCAGACTGTGTGAGAGCACGGACGATTTAGGAGTTTGGCGAATTATATTTATTGAAATAGACTTACTGTCAGGTGGCGATAGCACAGTAATTTAAGTATTCAGGTTCAGATATTTATTTCGCGATTAATTTATTCAGAAATTATTTACACTCTTAGAGAGAGAGGGAGAAGAAAAAACCAAAATATCCGCGTGCACATTAAAAAAAAGATCATATGTTGACGCTTTGGGAATTTTGACAGAAAGACCCTTGGCATTTTGGTCTTTGACCGTGTCCAGAACTCGTCTTAACAAACTGCACACTTTACACTACTAATTGAAAATGAACCAGTTCACTACAATGATCTATTTTTACTGAAGAAGATACATGTAAAAATACACAACTGAGTATAACAAGCTGACATTTTAAAATTGCAGTCATCAACACAGAGAGCTGAGGGTAAAAGTTATGTATGTGATGGAGTGGCATGAGGCATGATGGTAGCAGGGCGCAGGTATGAGACCAATCGTACTTGCTTTCCACAACTTTATTCACCCATGGATACATGAGCCATGGGCTGGTCCCAGGCCTGATGATAATGGCCTGGACCAACCCAAGACCGTAATCACAGTGATCTCTCCCCCAGATGGTATGGGGTCTCTCAAGAGACTGGTGGTGGGCATCCCTCTCAACCTGCCGACAGTCCCTCCTTATCAAAGAAATGCGCGGACCTCAGGGGAGCCAGGCTTGCTATCGGCCGTAGCGGATTTAAGCCTGTTTATGAGGTGTGTTTTTATAATGATAGAAAAGGCTCATTGCAGCCTTATACTTACTCAAATTTATTCACACCAAGTGTTGCCTTGATAGGCATAACAAAGTCAACCGAATGAATATTGCACCATTGCAATCAGATGCCTCAATTTAGAGAAAGCATCAAATTTGTTTCTTGTTTCTAACAATTTAGGCACAAGGCGCGCAAAAGGACAGGAGGGACTATCAGCAGTCTCCTGTCAAGTTCAATTAACAAACGGATAAGGGAAGGCGGCTGCAACGCTCCCCGGACTGATAAGCTACATAGTAGGCCGGTCCCACAACATATACAGCATAGCATGGGCGTCAGAGACGCAGGATACATGATAGAGGGAGGAGAGAGATAGAGGGAGGAGAGAGGGGAACAAATGGGGGGGGGGGGAGAGAGAGAGAGAGAGAGAGAGAGAGAGAGAGAGAGAGAGAGAGAGAGAGAGAGAGAGAGAGATAGATATATATATATATATATATATATATATATATATATATATATATATATATATATATATAGAGAGAGAGAGAGAGAGAGGGAAGAAGAGAGAGAGAGAGGGAGAGACAAAGAGAGAGTCCATGTAAAAACTTCGGGCTTCACTTCACCCGGTCACACATCCCGCCAATCTAACAGTGCTTCGCCCTCGAAGTACAAAAAAACAAACAATGCCTAGCCTAATATGGTTGATTCAGTTGATTACCAGTAGTCATTCAACATAGAAAACAACATAGCATCCGAACTTGATACAGCATGTTGGGTCAGACATCTTGAAGTGGTCTTAACCATTCAGCAAGTGTCATCAACCTGACATAACACATACACAACTCAAATACAAGCTAGAAGCGGTCTGAACCCTTCAACTAGATGCAATGAAGCAACAGGTTAAACACTAAATATTGGTGCTACACTTAACAGCAACACCCCGCAATGCTCTGACGGCATTACGAATTCCACCGTAATAAGACCAATTACGGTGCCACCGCAATGGACGTTCTGCCATTACGAACCATAACAAAAATAGACAAAGATATAAGTCCGAGATGCATTAGAACAAGACATACCAGGCGTGAGGTTACATCCCACGAACAAGACCTTGGGTGGTGAGAGTACACCCGGGCAATGTAAAAAAAGGTAAAGGTGTGATTTTATATAGCGACTTTCCACCATTGATCGGTGCTCAAACCGCTTTACACTTTACCCCCTGATCAATGTGATAATTTTTTCCACTCAGAAGTGATCAGTGAC
The DNA here is from genome assembly GCA_034096865.1 of Theodoxus fluviatilis. Lineage (NCBI taxonomy): Eukaryota > Metazoa > Mollusca > Gastropoda > Cycloneritida > Neritidae > Theodoxus > Theodoxus fluviatilis. The sequence continues at coordinate 7,908 of JAWQFJ010020358.1, read as the reverse complement.
CGAGCATGTGTACAACTCCAGCTTCTGGCAACTCTCTTCCGCCAAGCTCAATGCACTGTTGCATTGCACATCTCGCGAAAGCTTTCCTTTCGTCTCACTGTACTTACTGCACTCCAAAAGCGGTGCACGGAGATTTTTCTCCGAGGTGACAATATAATAATGTGTGAATTTATATAGCGCCTTACCATGAGTTAAGACATGCTCAAGGCGCATATATACACGACCATTACAATATACAATAACAATCAATAACATCAAAGGTAACTTAATAAACTTAATAACATAGGAGTCAGACATTCACTTCAGGCATTCCATAAACTGATGTACAACGTCAACGTCACCAATACTCGTACCGCTACACGTCATGACAAGCCGCCACATTATCCACATTTAAACAGTTTTTATTACCATGTTCTGATTTTGAAATATTTCTGCGATGGGGTCTTCATATCAATGGCACTTCAGACATGAGAAAATAATTGTTTGTAAATACTTTTGCACAATTTAAAGAAGATCTTTAAACAAAACTTAGTAAAAAACAATTATTGGACCCAAAGATGGTGTGTCCTCAGTATCCACAGAAGCCAGATAATTTTATTTGTTCAGTGGAATGATATTAAAAAGCCACTAGTTGTCTTCCCAAAACACATAGTTTCATGTGCATGCACACACTACATGCCCATACATATACATGCATACACACAAATACATACACACACATGCACACACACATGCACACACACATGCACACACACATGCACACACACATCCACACACACATGCACACACACATCCACACACACATGCCCACGCATGCACACACACAGACACATATGCATGCACTCACACATGCATGCACACACACATATACATGCACAAACACACACACACACACACACACACACACACACACACATACACCTTTATCAAAACAAGCGAACAAAACATTTGACACAGATGATGATTTCTCTCATATTTTCATTGCTAATATACACTTCCTACCTACACATGGTTAAATCTGTTTATTTACAACATAACTGAAATATCTTTGTGCAAACAGTTTGAAACAGTAACAGAGGGAAACCCTTCATTGACAACTGATGAAGGGTTTCGCCTGAAACGTTTGTTTTCATACTAAACCTGAGATTCCAACACCTCCCAGCAATCTTTGTGATCATTATTTGTTTTGCCTTCACTGACTAATTTGGGTAGGTTGGCCCAGCTGGTTGAGTAGTGTTTGGATGGGTTAACTTGGGTAGGGCCAGGTTTTGGTTGAGTTGAGTAGTACTGGAATGGGTCAAGTTTGGTAGGATGAGTAGGTTGGGACAGGTATGACTGGGTAGAGATGGGTGGGGTGACTTGACTTGGGTGGGTTTGCTATGGGATGGGACTTATGCATGAGGTGGGATGCTTGCGGCTGAGTGGAGATGGTATCCAATAGATCTTGCGAGGACATCCTACAATTCTCACTTTCCTTTTAATCAGAATCATTATACAGAAGTGTTTATGCATGTATTTTATTGATGTCCAAGATTTATATTGAAAGAGTGTTATATTACAATACAATCGTTTTTTTAAATTATGTATGAATAATCAAGTGAACCAAACCATTTTAGAAAATAACTGACCTTGTGCACTGTTTGTACATGTATGAAAATATCTATTGTTTCTCCCTGCAATGAATGACCAAAATCATCCCACACTGACCCTAAAGAAGAATACCGAGTATATGTGTTTGCTGATACACGTTTCAATGCACTCCTCTGCTATATTGAGGAGAAATACCTCAAAGCACACGTAACAATGACATGCATTAAAATGTTAACAGGACAACCAGTGTGCAGTTGTTTCATTGCGTGTTGTTAAATAAAATGGAAGAACTACTACAATTGAAAGATGCCACAAGGGAAGAACAAACTTAGCAAGGAGAAGTAAATGTTGATGGATGAATTCACTTCTGGTGAGTGTGAAAGTCAGGAAGTCAGTCTGACATCAGCAGGAAAGCCGGCCGTGACTGGAGGGAAGTGAGGTCCACAACAACAGGAAAGACTCTTAGCTTCTGTCATTGTTGTGTGCTGACTGATTTAGCCCCGATGAATGCTTCCATAAGAGTGGGCAGACACCAGAGTCTCACACATCCTGAGCTCAAGAGTTAGCTACTTCCTGTTGTCTTCCACACCCCATCTTCCACTCCTCCACATAATAACTGCAACTTCTGGTTAGGAGTCGACCGCTCAATCAACAATGGCAGGAACAGGAAGACAGTCTGAGAAAGTTTGCCCAACCCTCAAGTACACAATAACTTCTCTCAGCCAAAATAAAGATTCCACACCAGTAAATTATTCACAGAAGTGTTCTAGATATGAAAACAATCTGAAAATGGTACTTCCTTGGACATTCACTTATCCAATGAAAAAAATTTTACATTCCAGGCTCAGTTTTCTCTAGGTTGACATCCACTCAAAGAACATGTCTAAAAATGTATAATGTGCTACCTTTCATGAATTCTGATAATCCTAGCTGTGGTCACACACACAGACACACACACACACACACACACGCACACACACACACACTCATACACACACACACACACACAGAGAAACACACACATACACAGAGAAACACACACACACACTCGACACACACATACACAGAGAAACACACACACACTCGACACACACACACACACACACACACACACATAGAAACACACATATACACATAGAACACATACATGCACAAATGCATGCATGCACACAAGTGCACACACTTGCACACACACACTAACACACACACACACACACACACACACACACACAGCCAGATGGGCAGTAATAGACAGGGCAAGACAGCTAGCATACACACACAAAAACACAAACACACACACACACGGAAACACACACAGGTACACACACAGAGGGGCACACACAGAGGCACACACACAGAGGCACACACACAGAGGCACACACACAGAGCCACACACAGGCACACCCCCAGTGGGGGGGGAAGGGGGGAGGAGGGAGGGAGGGAGAGGGAGGGAGGGAGGGAGGGAGAGAGAGAGAGAGAGAGAGAGAGAGAGAGAGAGAGAGAGAGAGAGATTGATTAATTGATTGATTGATTGATTGATTGATTGATTAAACTTTATTTTTCAAGGGAAATACATGAATTAGGCATAACTGCCTATCTTACATCCAGCCCTTTTGAGAGAGAGAGAGAGAGAGAGAGAGAGAGAGAGAGAGAGAGAGAGAACGAACGAACTTTATTTTACAAGGGTAGTGAATTAGGCAGTAGTGCCTTTCTTACATTCAGCCCTTGATGCAAAATATTCAAATGTGGTGAGAGAGAGAGAGAGAGAGAGAGAGAGAGAGAGAGAGAGAGAGAGAGAGGAGGGGGAGGGAGGGAGGAAGGGGAGGGAAGGGAGGGAGGGAGGGAGGGAGGGAGGGAGGGAGGGAGGGAGGGAGGGAGGGAGGGAGAGAGAGAGAGAGAGAGAGAGAGAGAGAGAGAAAGAAAGAGAGAGAGAGAGAGAGAGAGAGAGAGAAAATGTAAAAGAGTACATGGACAGATACATGGACAGATAAACACACACTTGCACACACACACACAGACACACACACACACAGGCACACACACACACACACATACACACACACATACACACACACACACACACACACACACACACACACACTAACTTAGAGAGAGGGTGGGGGTGGGAGGTGGGGGGGGCGGAAGAGAGAGAATTGTCAGTGGTGTCACATTTCATTATTACACAGTGCACAAATGTGTGCAAAAGTGTGTTCATTTGTAACATGCAATACAGACCCTCTATACACTGTAATTCCTCTATCTGATCGCACAGTCATACAAGACTCCTGTGAGCTTTCCTTTCCTCATCCTACCATTCATAGTCATGTATATCTGTAGATCCGAAATGCTACAGGCGACAAACTCAATCTACTTTGGAATCACAATTACTGTTTGTTTTTACAACAAATTTGCTACAAAATATTCATCAGAAAATCAATACAGGGCGCACTTTTACCTTACACGGTTCTGCTCTCTCTTTTCTCTGTTTGACGGTTGGCATTCGGAATGTTTGCAAAAGGAAAAAGATGTTCAACATTTTGCAACATTCTTAACTGGCACTGAATAATAATAATAATAATAATACAGACTATTTATAACGCACATACCTTCCCTAATAGCAAGCTCATGGCGTGTACAATGATAAAGTCTACACTCATACAAAACATTCTAACACTCACATACTATACAATTGAAATAAAAAGAACAATTAAATACAATACAATTAATTAAGTAGCAGGCAAAACACGAAACATAAAAGAGGCGCCTTCACTGCTCGTCAGGAAAGACTGACCGGAACAGGTGTGTCTTGAGGGAGGTTTTGAACTGGGACATGGAATTAGAGTGACGGACAGGGAAAGGTAGGCTATTCCATGATACAGGGCCGATGTAGGAAAAAGCTCGCTGTCCTTGGGTTATCTTTTTGCGACGGGGGACATTTAACGTTTTGGTGTCTGCAGCTGAACGGTTATTTCTAGCGGGGGTGTAGACAGTGAGAATTTCTTTGAGTGCGTGTGGTGCAGTTTGATTGAAGAAGTTGAAACACATAATGGCTAGCTTATACTCTATCCTCTGAGCGACGGGGAGCCAATGCAGTGCACGAAGGAGTTTGGATGTGGGAGTTCTCTTGGGACATCTAAAGATTAATCTAGCAGCAGTGTTTTGGACTTTTTGCAGTTTGTTTAGCAGAGTGCCAGGAAACAAGGAAGGGTCCATTCGATCGGGGTTTGTGCCATGGGAAGTTTAGGAGTGCTAGGCACACAAGGCGGTGCATCTGCCGTGTTGATCTTCGTGCACTCGGCGCAACAATTCTGAGTAGCCTTCGTTCGTCTAACACACATTGATGTAGGGGACACAACTCCGCGCCCAAATGCCTCCATCCTAGTGGGAAGGGATGCATTAGAGCTTGACGGCATCGGTCCTTGTTGACTTTCCCAAAGGTTTGTCCCGATCAAAGCACCAACGGGAACGGACAGACAGATACACAGACAGACAGACAGACACACAGACAGACACACAGGCAGACAGACAGGCAGACAGACAGACAGACAGACAGACAGACAGACAGACAGACAGACAGACAGACAGACAGACAGACAGACAGACAGACAGACAGACAGACAGACAGACAGACAGACAGACAGACAGACAGACAGACAGACAGACAGACAGACAGACAGACAGACAGACAGACAGACAGTCAGACAGACAGATAGACAGACAGACAGACAGACAGACAGACAGACAGACCGACAGAAAGACAGACAGACAGACAGACAGACAGACACAGACAGACAGACAGACAAGTCCACTGTCCTCCCCGCACCCCTCTCCTCGGGCAAGTCCACTAGTATGTCCCACCTGTGGAAGTCTATCCCAAATATCCATGTGTTAAATTGAAACACAATCTCGCGTGCAAACACACACATTTTCACACAACTGCACCTTCACACGCACAAAAGACATACATCCATCCACATGCCCGTATATATACACACTACGCATACACTCAAACACACACAATCTCGCGCACGCGTGCGCGCACACACACACACACACTCATACACGCACGCGTGCGCACCTACACACGCAAAAAGCGTACACGCATCCGCAGACAGTCAGACAGACAGACAGACAGACAGACAGACAGACAGACACAGACAGACAGACAGACAGACAGACAGACAGACAGACAGACAGACAGACAGACAGACAGACAGACAGAGAGAGAGAGAGAGAGAGAGAGAGAGAGAGAGAGAGAGAGAGAGAGAGAGAGAGAGAGAGAGAAAGTGAGTGAGTGACTGAGTGTGTGTGTGTGCTTGTGAGTGTGTGTGCGTGCATATGCATGTATGCGTGTATGTGTGCATAATGTGTGTATGTGTTTTGTGTACGTGTGAGTGTGTGTGTGTGTGTCTGTAGGCGTGTATGTATTGTGTGCGTTTGTATATGTGTATGTGTGCATTATGTGAGTTTGTATGTGTGCGGATGCGTGTACGCTTTGTGTGTGTGTGTGTGTGCGCACGCGTGCGTGTATGTGTGTGTGTGTGTGTGTGTGTACGCGCGCACGCGTGTGCGAGATTGTGTGTGTTTGAGTGTATGCGTGATGTGTATATATACGGGCATGTGGATGGATGTATGTCTGTTGTGCGTGTGAAGGTGCAGTTATGTGAAAATGTGTGTGTTTGCACGCGAGATTGTGTTTCAATTTTGCACATGGATATTTGGGATAGACTTCCACAGGCGGGACAAACTAGTGGGCTTGTCCGAGGAGAGGGGTGCGGGGAGGACAGTGGACTTGTCCGAGGAGAGGGGTGCGGGGAGGACAGTGGACTTGTCCGAGGAGAGGGGAGTGGGCCACTGCAGTGGACTTGTCCGAGGAGAGGGGTGCGGGGAGGACAGTGGACTTGTCCGAGGAGAGGGGTGCGGGGAGGACAGTAAAGATGACGTCACTGACAAGCTGACGGTCCACAACATCTAATTGATTGATTTTGAATGTTGGCATTTTCGAGCATAAATGCCTATGTAAAACAACACTCAGCCAAGCAGATGCTGTGGCTCGTCAGCTTGTGTATTACGTCATCTTCGCTTTCTTTCCCGCACCTTTCTCCTCGGACGAGTCCACAAGTGTGTCCAGCCTGAGGAAGTCTAACGGATATGTGTATGGGCTTGGGCATATGTCTGCCTGCTTGTGCGTGCATATATTTCTTATTTGTTACATCGTGGAACTTTTCCTTTGTATTCCTACGTGACGAATTTAATTTTCGGTTTCGAATACTTTTTAACACGAATTCCCTTTTTGCATTTCCTACAAAAGAAGCTTATCAATGCAATCCAAAGCAACCCAAAATGCATTTCCGGTCTTTTTGAAAGTAATCGTTGTAATCATACGGAGTGTCCAATCTGTCAGTTGTTGAAAAAAAATCCCTTTCCAAAACTTGACACTGTCTACTGTTTCGTTCCACTGTTGATACCGACTTGACTACAGCAAGCACTTAAGAAAGTACAGGAAGTGCCCTTTTGATTGCTTTGGATTGCTTTGGATTGCTTTGGTTTGCTTTTGATTGCTTTGGATTGCTTTGGATTGCTTTGGTTGCATATTCTCAGTCTGAGTAACCCGCCTCGTTACTGTCAAGTCCACTATACTTCCAGCTAGATATACCTTCTTCTGTTCTTTTCTGACTCGTGTTTCCGTACAGGTGACGCACTTCTGCTCTGAGGTGACCTTTGACCCGGCAGGCCTTACTGTCGCCAAGGCATTTCTCCTAGACAGAGGATTCTACGCCACGGTAGGTCACGCTCCAAGTTGATTGAATAACCACAGAAACGTCTGACAGCATTTTGTTGTCGTCTTGGAAGGAATTCACATGAGCTGATGATGCAGAAATCGGCGTTATAAAGTAACTTCAAGTTTGCTTTCAACAATGCAGGTGTGGCATTAGGCAACAATGAATGTATGAATGAATGAATGAATGAATGAATGAATGAATGAATGAATGAATGAATGAATGAATGAATGAATAAAACTTCACGGCCTATCAGGTTTTTATAGGCTACGTAAGGCAGTTGATTCAAAATCACTACAGCTGGTTGGAAAATGTATGGACTGATGGACTTTTACGACCATCAGCCTTTGTGGGCTATGTAACGCCATTTAGCATAAAAATCACTAGAATAGTTTCGAGTAAACGCAAATTGCTCACGATGTCCCTGGTCTTTCGCTTCCTACGAATCGCGTAGGGAGACGCGATGGGTCTATTCTGACCCCCAAACCACATGGGGTCTATTCTCACCCAAACCCACAGGGGATCCATTCTCACCCCC
>JAWQFJ010020357.1:0-17218 GCA_034096865.1 Theodoxus fluviatilis | reverse complement strand
AGGTAGATAGAAGGGAGAGACAGAGAGACAGGCAGACGGACAGACGGGCGGACAGACGGACGGACGGAGGGACGGACGGACGGGCTGGCGGGCGGGCGGACAGGAAGCCAGGCAGGCAGGCAGACAGACAAACTCGGTGTGTGTGTGTGTGTGTGTGTGTGTGTGAGTGTGTGTGTGTGTGTGTGTGAGTGTGTGTGTGTGTGTGTGTGTGTATGTGTGTGTGTGTGTGTGTGTGTGTGAGAGAGAGAGATAGATAGAGAGAGAGAGCGAACGAATGAACGTGTGGACAATAAGGTTCCCCGTTCTTCTCTTGTGTACGTGTTACTGAACATTGAGGCACATCTCTTCTCAAGTCTTCATACACTGGACAAGCAAGGAGAAAGTGCACTTCACATTCAACTTCTCTGCAAGCAGGGCATATATAATTTATCTGAGCCATCTTTGTAATATCTGAGTTGAGAGAGAGAGAGAGAGAGAGAGAAGGAGGGAGAGAAAAAAAGAGGTTGCAGCTAATCAATGACTGATTAAAATAATCACCCCAATCAATTCAGGTTGCTGTGTCTGAGCCACGACATCGCGCCTGGCACATGGCCGACCTTCGGAGCGTTTTGGGCCAAGATTAACCTTGTGGCTATAATTTCCCATTGTTTCCCAGTATGACATACACTCACTGAGAATGTCTAATTCAGAGAAATAAAACACGTACATACACCTCTAGTTGCTCTTGAGATTTATCTCTATCAAGAGATGTAATATTTATGTTCACTCACCTCTTGGCGACACCAGGGAGTTCTGATGAGCTCGATTCTTCAGTCCTCCGTTTCCAGGCGGAGTTTGTGATGGGCTGTATCCTTGGAGTCGAGGAGTTTTCGCAAAGGTCATCATCTTCTGGTGGCATTTTTTCACGACTCCACTAGTCAAGTTTTCCCATGTGCCTGCTGCGTTCACCAGTAACCAATCAGAACAAGGCAGAGAGCGTAGGTCGAGAAGAATGTTTCCGGTTCGATCTTTCTCTGTATGGTGTCCAGCCTCTCCGTTCGCAGCAATGTAACGTTTTTCATTTTGGTCATCACCACTCTTACACCGGGAAGAGAGAGTAGCAGGATTTCTCAATGCGTGAGATTGGTCCCGGCAAGAACTTCCAGCACCTCGTACAGGAGTCTGTGGGATGTACTCGTGGTGTTCTTTCGTTACGGACATCAGTCCTTTAGAGTCATGCTGCCACATGACAGGCCTCTTTGCCTGTATGTGTTGGATCTTTTCAGTCTCTTTCTCCGATCGTAGGATTTTTGAGTGAGACGAGGAGCAGAGCTCACTAGGCAGAAATCCTCTTGTATCCTCTCCGATCCCTTTGGCATTTTCGTTGTGAGAAGAAACAAAGGTTTGTCTCTGGCTAAATTCGTTTTTCTCATCATCGCCCGTTTTGCACAGGGAAGAATGCTTGCATGTATTCCTTTCAGTACCAGATAGATGTGTGAACACATGTCCTGAGCTTTCTTCCCTCCTTTTTGGGTGCCACTGCAGGGTTCTCTGCATCGTTGTCTTGTCTGTTTTGGAGTCATGTTGCTTCCCGCACGTCTTCCTTGCTTGTAGGCGCCTGTCTGCACGAGCCTGAGGCTTTGAACGTGCTGTGTCTGAGGAGGACTCGGGGCAGGACTTGGACTGAAGGTGTTTCGGCTCGGCTTTGTCATCGAGCGTTGCGTTTGCTGGGTCCTGGAACTGTCCTCGGTGAGGATCACCTTTCTTCGCACCATTTAGCGTGCAGGGACTGGGGTAAGGTCTCGCCTCTCTTACGGTGCCCCGTTGCTCGGTGCAGTTGCTATCTTTACCTGGTACTTCTGTCTTTGGGATCCCTTCCTCCCGCTCCTTTGACCGGCGCTTTTCGCTTCTAGGCTTCTGTTGCTGTCTGCTTGCTTTCTCTTCTTTACAACGTGTATATGTATCCACGTCTTGCCTTGGTTGTCTGACAGGATGAGAAACCGCGAAGGTTGCGATCGGAACTTCACTGTCGACCTCAAGAATTTTGCCCCGAAAGGAGTTTTGTTTCCTGCAGGATTTTGCTATTTTCCCCGGAGGTCTTGTGTGAACTACGACAGTGTCATTCATCCCTAATCCAAGGTTTCCTAGACTGGATTCAGGATTAAGTCTTTCGAGTTGGCGGTAGATGTTCACCGAATGAGAGTCAAATCTGTGTTTCTTCTCTACGTATCGCTCCAGATCGTCCAAAGTTACGCTTGTCACATCTGTGACAAACAGGGGGTACATGAACGCCCCTCGACCACAGTGGATGTTGACTACCGCTCCTTTCGAGAACACGCGTGCAGTGAATTTGCCTGATGGGTAACAGTGCAGTGCTTTCTCTGTCTTCACCACGTTGTTGGAGAAGTAAAGCCTCATGCATCTTGGATCTGCACCCACTGATGCCGCGACGTTTTGGAGGACAGCTGCCATGCTTTCATGTCGGTAAAGCCTCTTGTTGATGATGGTGACTTCCCTGCAGAGGTCACTCGAAATGTCAACTCTCACATCCATTTGCGAGTTTTCTCGAGCTTGGAGCAGGCAGTTCACAGGCACAATTCGGGGTTGCTCACATGGCCTTGCTTCGTCTGTGATGCGGACAGTCTTGAACGATTCATCTTCGTCGTCGCTGTCGAAGCCGCTGTCATCGGCGTTGTCGACGTATCCATCGTCATGGTCATTTGCCAGTTGACGGCGTTTGTTCGCTGTCATGGGCAGCCTGACCTCGAGGGAATCTGCGAGGCAGGAGGCTTCCTTGGCAATTTCGTCTTTCACACGTCTCAAAGTGCACCGTGGCGGCACAAAAACCACACAGTTTTTAGATCCGGCAGCTCCTTTGCCTTGATCGGTCCTACATTTGACCCTCAGCGGCAGTCGTACCTCACCCTTGGGTAACACGTGGACACTGTAGGCCGCAGCGTCTGCTCTGTCCTTGGCACCCTGCATGTCGTCCATAGCCAGATGGGAATCGTCCGGCAGTTCACTCCAGCCACTTGTGATACGAACGATCCCGTTGCTCATAGATTTGGCTGAGAAGCCGCTGGACAGCTCTTTTGCCAACTCTGCCTTAACTTCACCCGCAGTAGTGGTATTATCAACCTGCAGAGTGAATACTCTCATCAGGTCATGCCTTTCGTGATAGACAAAGTTGACAGACACCCTTTTCTTTTCCACGATGGAGAGAACGGCATTGTTGTGCACACCCTGTTTACGAAGATACCCTGTCTTGAGAATACGTCCATTGTGGAGGAGAACAAAATTTCCCAAATTCTGGAGGTCTCTTGATTTCAGAGCATTGTCCATGAACTGTGAAACAGTTGCCTGTGGCGACAGCTGTTCGCGGCATATTTTTCCATTGATCTCAACAGAAACTTCCATCCTCGAACTTTTGTAGTAAGCTGATCTAGCGGGAGTCACGGTCTCAAGGCTACACAGAACACACACACACACACACACACACACACACACACACACACACACACACACACACACACACACTGATCGGCAACGTTTCTTCCACCAGTGCCCCACTGTCTGTGCAGTTCGGGTTTGGTGCGACGAACTCTTCTATTTGCTAATGGATGAATCATGCTGATTCACCAGAGCGAAAATGAAAGTATATCCAAGACGACGAAAACATCTTTTCGAAACAAAATGCGTTCTCCATGCAGTCTGCTTCTCCGTCTGAGTGTCGAAATCGTTGCGAACAACCATCTACCGGATGGTTCCTAGTTGCATCACACGTAGCAACCTCTAAACAGCTCTAGTGTGACACAGCGGCGCATGGACGTTGTAGGCGCAAATCCTCTCTTCCAACATGTTTATCCGGGTGATTTGTTACCAGGAGTAGTTTCACAGCATGCGAAGAGTCTTGCATTGTTACTCAACACGGATTCCTTTCCCAGCTGGCGTACTCTTCTCTTGTCACTGTCCAGGGTCGCCCTTTGCAAATGAGAGCTGCCTGCGCCCTGTCTCTCAATAGTTTTCCTCGCGCTCACATCAGCACTCGCTGTGTAGTGTAGTGATAAGCTGCAAACACTCCTGACTCTCACCTATCGCAGGAAGTAAGACCAACCCCCCAAAAAAGTCATCGCTCCCTCGATGCAGCAGGTATGTGAGCGGGTAGGGAATGTGGAAAGTGTGCAATTGTTGTTGTTGTTGTTGTTGTTGCAAAAGCCGCTTGTGCAAGCATGTGTTGTATTTTTCTTGTAGGCACTATGGTCTAACAACAGTTGCCATGCCTGAATTCCTACAGTGTGCTGAGTCTAGGTGGTTTCCCTTCATCCACTACGCACTCCCCACCTTCGCTCCCCTTCCGTTAAATTTTAATAATCTCCACCAGTATCCGGGACCACTTGTGCATGGGCGTGGTGAGAAACAAGCATAACCGGTTCTGGGCTGACGACGCTAGTTTGATGCACAGCAACGTGCATTCCGCTTTCCCCCATAAAACACATCCACTTCTCCTGCAGGCACTCATCGATTTGGCTGAAGTTTATGGTCTTTTTGTCAGTGGGGCGGTTTCACGTGACGTCATCAGTTTGTGCGTGGCGGGCAAAACGCCCGCCAGTAGGCCTAGGCCTAGATTGCAAGCCATTTGCCTCTCCGTGTCAGCTACAAAGTGAAATTGCCCATGCAGCACCTGATAGACATCCACCAAACTAGTAAAGCAGTAGCGGATACGTATGCACGTTTATGCTCACTCGTTCGCTGTTCCAGGCAAAACGAGACAGAAAATGCGAGAGTGCGAACTCGCAACACACACACACACACACACACACACAGACACACACACACACACACACACACACACACACACACTCACACACACACACACACACACACACACACACACACACACACACACACACACACACACACACACACACACATATATACCATCCTGTAATAAACTACACGGTGACTACAAGTCAACTTCGAAGTAAAATTAATCACGCCGCGTTAAGTAGATATCCACGAAACATTGCAAAACGGCAGAGGGAGCATGCAAAATTACGCCTCACTTACTCGCCTAATAATCAAACCTTAATTAATTGCTTGCGGCTATCTGGCCAAACTTGAAAATAATTTTCACCCTTTGCTTAGTTTATTGAATGTCCCTTGCAATTATGTGTGATCACTGTGCACACACACAAACACACCCCCACACACGCACCACACCACAACACGACACACACACATTATACACACACACACAAACACACCACTCTTCTCCTCCCTCTCTCTCTCTCTTCCTACTCTCCCCTCCTCTGCCCCCCCCGCCCTTCTCTCGGTCTCTCTTCTCCTCTCTCTCTCCTCTCTCTTCCTCGGTCCCCCCCCCCCCTTCCTACTCTCGCCCTCCCCCCTTCTCTCTCTCTCTCTCCTCTCTCTCTCTCTGAGCTGTTCCTTCTCCCCCCCCCCCCGCCCCGCTGTCTCTTTCTTTTTCTCTTTCTCTCCCCAACCTCTCTTTGTGCGTGTATACGTGTGTGTGTGCATGTGATGTGGTATGTGTGGTGTGTGTGTGTGTGATGTGGTATGTGTGTGTGTGTGTGCGTGTGTGTGTGCGTGTGTGTGTGTGTGTGACAGCGAGTTAGAGAGGGAGAGAGAGCAGACGGAGAGAGGAGAGAGAGAGAGAGACGAGAGAGAGAGAGAGAGAAAGAGAGAGAGAGAGAGAGAGAGAGAGAGAGAGAGAGACGCACAGTAGACTGCAGTTAGGCATTCTTAAGATAAATCATTGTGGAGAGATCAGCACATCAGCACCGTAACAAGATGTCCAGGGTCGGAGATGGTGACCTACGCTCTGACAAAAGACAACAAAACGTCCGGACGGCAGCTTGCTGACGGCAAGGCCTTGTTTACACAGCCGTCGACTGAACCCACTACCTCTGCTGTTGGGACATACGCTGACTCGGATGAATCCAGGCATACGTTTCGGCGATTCAGCCGCTTTGGCTGTCTTGAAACAGGGCCTGATGTGGTTGTATCACTTGACATGAAGATAGAGAGACTTTCCATGGGAAGTTCGCGAGTAAGCGTGCTTGTGCACCAGCATTTTAAATAGCCTAGATTGAAATACCACATAGTGTCGTTCTCACGTACGCATCTTGATAAAACGCCGGAAGCATGTGCGCTCAGCCTGGACTCTAAAAAACCTATCGATACCCATCCCCGTAACAGCAGTGGTGTCTGCCACGCCGCCTTGCCCTGACTCTGTCACTGACGCATATAGACGTTATTCACGGCCAGCGCCCATTTTGAAATCGAAAACGAGACTAAGTCCGCAAATTTAATGGCGTCCAGCGTCTATGGCGAAACCGAAGGCTTCATCATCACATAGACACTGCTGTGTTCCTTATTGCGAGAACGATGATCGATATGACGAGAACTCCAGACTGTCCTTTTTCAAATTCCCCACAGACAAGAAGCAGAAGAAACTATGGATCTGGAAGATTCGGCGTGATCCTGGCAAAAAATTCAAGGCAACAAGAGCTTAGATTTAGGTCTTGTAAAAGCAAAAAAAAAGTTAAATCATCTAACCAGAACATTCAAGATCCTCATAAAAACACCATATTTGTCATATCTTTTCATCAACTCAACTACACTTCTTACGAAATAAAGCCATTTCTACAACTTGATATACGAATAAAAGCGACAAGGCTTCAGATAGTGCCTCACGAGGAGCGCACATGTTTGTGATGTAAAACGTGACCTTCATTACAGTACATGTATTACACTACGAGTGATCTTATCCGATACCAGTTGATGTTTTACCCCTCTGCTAAGATTATAATACAACCTTAGGAATATATGTGTTGGACCTTTTACTGGTGAACGTATTTCATAGCATCAGACAATACTAGCATTGTACACGATGTCAACAGCGGGCAGGTTCGAGAACAACAATGTATTTAATGTGTATAAATGTGTATGTATGAGTATGTATGTAAGTGTGTATGTATGTGAGTGTGTGTGTGTGTGTGTGTGTGTGTGTGTGTGTGTGAGCCACGGGCATCACTGTATTCACAAAAGGGCCTAGACGTGTGAGGAAAACAGAACAGCTACAGCCCTGGGCCCGTATTCACAACGGCGATTTATCAGCGATTTATTTTAACTCCGATTTATTTCTAAACTCAGACGATTCCAACTGCCTGTTCCGCTCTCCCTTGGCTGGAAACCAGTATATATAGCAAAGCGAAACCTAGGATCCTCTGACGAGCGTACCTTATCTAACCGATCAAGATAACGCGGGGCTAGGGGATAAATCGAGTGTTAAAAAGATAAATCGCTGTTGTGAATACGGGCCCAGGAAGAAGACAGGCCAGGAAGGCCGGTGCACCAGGCCTTCAGAGAGCGCCCCCCTCACTTCCTGCTGGAGTTGTCCCCACACATCCCTTGGAGGGATCGGCCTGACCTGACATGCTGACAAAGGTGGTCCTCTCCTTTCGACGGCCGAAGAACATAATTGTTATTATCCCTGGAAGTAAGTGTGACGGATCGAATATCGCTACAGCCGGTTGCACTGACTATAGTCCTTATTTCATCATCCAGAATAAGTGGAGTGGTCATCTTTCCTGCTGTCAAACACGTCACTGACGTCACTTCCTATCGCCGTTGACATTTTGAAAACGGTATCTCTATCGAGCAATACGTCCAATGTAGCAGTGACACAAAAAAGCCTCACACTTGTTAAAACGGGTGCTACTAAAGTATTGGAGGCATCACTCTGCCCTCAGATCGTCCGAATCATCACCCAAGAGTGATGTGAAGCCGAGAAGGGAGCATTCAGTCGCAGCTTCAAAGATCAAGGCATGTACGATTGCCTTATGCAATGTTGCTTCAAGTAGGTCAAGGTAGGTCTATAAAAAGGACGCCGTCTGCACGACAGCGATAAGGGAGGGCAACGGGGTCAGGCTGCACACACAGACTAGTCACTAGGGCGTGTGGCTGCGAGGAATAGGCTGGTGTCAACATGTATCATCATGATGAAAACAGCTGTAACGGCAGTTAAATGTTTGACCCATGTTGACACCGGCCTGTCCAGCACTTGACGCAAGGGCGGAACCTTACACACTGCTAGGGGGTTTAACCTCCGAAGGTCACAACGACATCACTGCTGGGCTGTTCTCGCTCCAAGCAAGACCTCAGTTATTAGACCACGCGGTCAACAAGCCACATATGTTTTCGTAATAGAGCCGAATAAAGTTAATATGCTGACAAAACCTGTACAAAAGTCACTCGACAAAGTTCGTATCGAGGGGCTCAGAAACAGCTCGCCACCGGAAGCACGGTGTTTCAATCATGTCGCCGTTGTAAAACTCTGTGTGATTGGAGTATCGCGCTGCATCAGTCGTCGTGGGTTTTCCCCGACCAAATGGTGTTTCTGTCAAGCCTATTCGATCCTTTTCGTGAGGGCAAACGATCATTGCCACGCCTCAGTTTGCAGAACATCCGTCAGATTCAAGTCGGATTTGAGTGAGGATGGAGGCTTGGATTTACGACACATCGTCACACCTCCACACAAACGCGTGAAAAGGAGCAGCAGAAAGAAACAAACATGGGGAAATTCAAGGAAAGGCGGATTCCGGGTGGCTGCAGCTTCCGGGCGTGATTCTTCCTCTCAACTTTTGTTTCATTATGGTAAACTGACAGGACGATTAACAGTATCATGGAAAGGAGATGGAGCGAGAAAAGCAATGAGGGAAAGATGACAGTGGAGTTTGTCTACCAGCCGCCTCTTGGCAGTAAGAGAATTAAGTTCTTCGATGTCGGTGTGACGGAAACAATCGGAGAGGTAAAACCTCGCATTGTTGAGTGGGTAGAGGAAAGTCAACTGTTGTTTTCACAAGGTCACAATATTATAGACGAAAAGAGTCCATTCATTCGTTCGGAGTGTGACACGTCCCAATCATCGACATACTATGTGCACGTTGTCCCTCCGGGAAACATCAGCACTTTCATGCTGACGTCGTACGCAAAGCGGCCCCAAAAAGAAGAACTCTTGCTGTTAATCGTGCCGGAGGACTGCAGTGTCCGCGAATTTCGAGCCCAGGTAGCCAGTCTGCTTCAGATGCCACAAGGTACACTGCGCCTGCATACTCGGAAAGGTTTTGCAAATCCAAAGGAACCGGAGGAGAGTAAAATATTCTTCCAAAATCCTATTCAAGTTCGGGAGTATGAGTCAGGTATGATCCAAGTTTGGGAGCCGCGAATGATGAATGATTTCCCTGAAGAAGTAAAGCATGTCCACGTCGAAGAAGTCTCCACGAACATTCATTGCACAGTCATTGTGACGATGCGGAAAAATAATACCGAGAAACTTGAGCTCCGGAGAAAACTTTTGAAATATGACAACTTTACTTCAATCCAGAGAACCATTGGAAAAGAGCAAAACGTGGATTTTAGGCTGGTTCAATTGACTGCAAAATCGGGAGAGCCTATCCATAGAGATTCTGTGTGCAAAAAGGGGTGGAAAAAAAGCAACGAAATTGATGCCACCATTTGGAGGAAAGGGAGAGTCGTAGAGATCGGGCATGTTGATGGTCTTTTCAAGGACACGTGTGTGATCAAAGATGCAGATCAAGTGACAGTTGGGAAAGTGCGAAAAGCCATCGAGAAGTATCACAGATTTCCCCACGGGACATTAGAATTAGCACTCAGGGATGTGTTCCTGTGTGAAGAAAGACCTATTGGCAGCTTCCTCACTGGCTCCTTTAGAGAGCTTACGGTGCACTCCTGCGTCAAGCGACAGCAGACCTCGTGTTCTCCCAGAGATCAGGGCGAAACACCGCCCACTCGCTCTAAACGGAAGCGCCCCGGAGTCGCAGAAGATAGGACTGCAAAAAAGAATTGCACTGCCCAAGATGAAGAGAAGGCACACGAGATTCCTTCCAGTGAGACAAGCGATACTCGCAGTCGCTCTCGTGGTAAGTTTGTGTACGTCCACATTTCCACTCGACTGTTTGAGCGTGGATGAATGATCATTTAAAAAGTGTTTGTGACTCGGTAGAACCAGAAATAAAGACAACCTCTGCTCCTTTCCTTTCCTGTGATTGTCATTTCTGTGGCTCTGTGTATTGCTGTGGCTCTGTGTATTGCTGTGGTTCTGTGTATTGCTGTGGCTGTGTGTATTGCTGTGGGTCTGTGTATTGCTGTGACTCTGTGTATTCCTGTGGCTCTGTGTATTGCTGTGGTTCCGTGTATTGCTGTAGCTCTGTGTATTCCTGTGACTCTGTGTATTAATGTTATGTATTGCTGTAGCTCTGTGTATTGCTGTAGTTCTGTGTATCGCTGTGGCTCTGTGTATTAATGTTGTTCTGTGCATCGCTGTGGTTCTGTGTATTGCTGTGACTCTGTGTATTGCTGTGGCTCTGTGTATTAATGTTGTTCTGTGTATTTGCTGTGGCTGTGTGTATTGCTGTGGCTCTGTGTATTGCTGTGGCTCTGTGTATTCCTGTGACTCTGTGTATTCCTGTGGCTCTGTGTATTCCTGTGGCTCTGTGTATTGCTGTGGTTCTGTAAATTGCTGTGGCGAAGTGTATTGCTGTGGCTCTGTGTATTACTGTTGTTCTGTGTATTGTTGTGGCTCTGTGTATTACTGTGGTTCTGTGTATTGCTGTGATTATGTGTATTGCTGTGGTTCTGTGTATTGCTGTGGCTCTGTGTATTGCTGTGGCTCTGTGTATTACCGTGGTTGTGTGTATTACTGTGGCTCTGTGTATTCCTTTGGCTATGTATGCTGTAACTCAGTGTATTGCTGGCTCTGTGTATTGCTGTGGCTGTGTGTATTGTTGTGGCTCTGTGTATTGCTGTGGCTCGGTGTATTGCTGTGGCTCTGTGTATTGCTGTGGCTCTGTGCATTTATGTGGCTCTGTGTATTCCTGTGACATAGTGTATTCCTGTGGCTCGTGTATTGTTGTGGTTCTGTGTATTACTGTGACTTTGTGTACTCCAGTGACTCAGTGTATTGCTGTGACTTTCTGTATTGCTGTGGCTCTGTGTATTGCTATGGCTCTGTGTATTATGTGGCTCTGTGTATTGCTGTGGCTCTGTGTATTGCTGTGGCTCCGTGTATTACTGTGGCTCTATGTATTGCTAAGGGTCCGTGTATTACTGTGGCTCTGTGTATTGCTGTGGCTCTGTGTATTGCTGGGGCTGTGTGCATTGCTGTGGGTCTGTGTATTGCTGTGATTCTGTGTATTGATTTGGCTCTGTGTATTGTTGTGGCTCGTGCATTATTGTGACTCTGTGTATTGCTGTGGCTCTGTGTATTGCTGTGGCTCTGTGTATTGCTGTGGCTCTGTGTATTGCTGTGGCTGTGTGTATTGCTGTGGCTGTGTGTATTGCTGTGGCTGTGTGTATTGCTGTGGCTCTGTGCATTGCTGTGGCTGTGTGTATTGCTCTATCTCTGTGTATTGCTGTGGCTTTGTGTATACCTGTGGCTCTGTGCATTGCTGTGACTTTGTGTATTGCTGTGACTCTGCGTATTGCTGTGTCTCTGTGTATTGCTTTGTCTCTGTATATCGCTGTGGCTCTGTGTATTGCTGTGGTTCATTGTATTGCTGTGGCTCTGTGTATTGGTGTGGCTCCGTGTATTCATGTGGCTCTGTGTGTTCCTGTGGCTCTGTGTATTGCTGTGGCTCTGTATTGCTGTGGCTCTGTGCATTGCTGTGGCTGTGTGTATTGCTGTCGCTGTGTGTATTGCTGTGGTTCTGTGTATTCCTGTGGCTTTGTGCATTGCTGTGGCTCTCTGTATTGCTTAGGCTAGTGTATCGCTGTGGCTCTGTGTATTGCTGTGACTGTGTGTATTGCTATGGCCCTGTGTATTGCTGTGACTTTGTGCATTGCTGTGGCTCTGCGTTTTGCTGTGGCTCTGTGTATTGCTGTGGCTCTGTGTATTCTGTGGCTGTGTGTATTGCTGTGGCTCTGTGTATTACTGTGGCTCTGTGTATTGTTGTGGCTTTGTGTATACCTGTGGGTTTGTGTATACCTGTGGCTCTGTGTATTGCTCTGACTGTGTATTGCTTTGACTCTGTGTATCGCTGTGGCTCTGTGTATTACTGTGGTTCTGTGTACTCGTGTGGCTGTGTGTAGTCCTGTGGCATTGTGTAAAATGACTCTGTGTCTTGCTGTGGCTCTGTGTATTGTTGTGGCTCTGTGTATTGCTGTGGCTCTGTGTATTGCTGTGGCTCTGTGTATTGCTGTGACTTTGTGTATTCCTGTGGCTCTGTGTATTGCTGTGGCTCTGTGTACTCCTGTGGCTGTGTGTATTGCTGTGGCTGTGTGTATTGCTGTGGCTGTGTGTATTGCTGTGGCTCTGTGTATTGCTGTGGCTGTGTGTATTGCTGTGGCTCTGTGTATTGCTGTGGCTCTGTGTATTGCTGTGGCTCTGTGTATTGCTGTGGCTGTGTGTATTGCTGTGGCTCTGTGTATTGCTGTGGCTGTGTGTATTGCTGTGGCTCTGTGTATTGCTGTGGCTGTGTGTATTGCTGTGGCTCTGTGTATTGCTGTGGCTGTGTGTATTGCTGTGGCTCTGTGTATTGCTGTGGCTGTGTGTATTGCTGTGGCTGTGTGTATTGCTGTGGTTGTGTATTGCTGTGGCTCTGTGTATTGCTGTGGCTGTGTGTATTGCTGTTGTTGTGTATTGCTGTGGCTCTGTGTATTGCTGTGGCTCTGTGTATTGCTGTGGCTGTGTGTATTGCTGTGGCTGTGTATTGCTGTGGCTGTGTGTATTGCTGTGGCTGTGTGTATTGCTGTGGCTCTGTGTATTGCTGTGGCTGTGTGTATTGCTGTGGCTGTGTGTATTGCTGTGGCTCTGTGTATTGCTGTGGCTCTGTGTATTGCTGTGGCTGTGTGTATTGCTGTGGCTGTGTGTATTGCTGTGGCTGTGTGTATTGCTGTGGCTCTGTGTATTGCTGTGGCTGTGTGTATTGCTGTGGCTCTGTGTATTCCTGTGGCTCTGTGTATTGCTGTGGCTCTGTGTATTGCTGTGGCTCTGTGTATTGCTGTGGCTCTGTGTATTGCTGTGGCTGTGTGTATTGCTGTGGCTCTGTGTATTGCTGTGGCTGTGTGTATTGCTGTGGCTGTGTGTATTGCTGTGGCTGTGTGTATTGCTGTGGCTCTGTGTATTGCTGTGGCTCTGTGTATTGCTGTGGCTGTGTGTATTGCTGTGGCTCTGTGTATTGCTGTGGCTCTGTGTATTGCTGTGGCTTTGTGTATTGCTGTGGCTCTGTGTATTGCTGTGGCTTTGTGTATTGCTGTGGCTCTGTGTATTGCTGTGGCTGTGTGTATTGCTGTGGCTCTGTGTATTGCTGTGGCTGTGTGTATTGCTGTGGCTCTGTGTATTGCTGTGGCTGTGTGTATTGCTGTGGCTGTGTGTATTGCTGTGGCTGTGTGTATTGCTGTGGCTGTGTGTATTGCTGTGGCTCTGTGTATTGCTGTGGCTTTGTGTATTGCTATGGCCTTGTGTATTGCTGTGGCTCTGTGTATTGCTGTGGCTGTGTGTATTGCTGTGGCTGTGTGTATTGCTGTGGCTCTGTGTATTGCTGTGGCTGTGTGTATTGCTGTGGCTGTGTGTATTGCTGTGGCTCTGTGTATTGCTGTGGCTGTGTGTATTGCTGTGGCTGTGTGTATTGCTGTGGCTGTGTGTATTGCTGTGGCTGTGTGTATTGCTGTGGCTGTGTGTATTGCTGTGGCTCTGTGTATTGCTGTGGCTGTGTGTATTGCTGTGGCTGTGTGTATTGCTGTGGCTCTGTGTATTGCTGTGGCTCTGTGTATTGCTGTGGCTGTGTGTATTGCTGTGGCTGTGTGTATTGCTGTGGCTGTGTGTATTGCTGTGGCTCTGTGTATTGCTGTGGCTGTGTGTATTGCTGTGGCTCTGTGTATTGCTGTGGCTGTGTGTATTGCTGTGGCTCTGTGTATTGCTGTGGCTGTGTGTATTGCTGTGGCTCTGTGTATTGCTGTGGCTGTGTGTATTGCTGTGGCTCTGTGTATTGCTGTGGCTGTGTGTATTGCTGTGGCTCTGTGTATTGCTGTGGCTGTGTGTATTGCTGTGGCTCTGTGTATTGCTGTGGCTGTGTGTATTGCTGTGGCTGTGTGTATTGCTGTGGCTGTGTGTATTGCTGTGGATGTGTATTGCTGTGGCTGTGTGTATTGCTGTGGCTGTGTATTGCTGTGGCTGTGTATTGCTGTGGCTGTGTGTATTGCTGTGGCTCTGTGTATTGCTGTGGCTCTGTGTATTGCTGTGGCTCTGTGTATTGCTGTGGCTCTGTGTATTGCTGTGGCTGTGTGTATTGCTGTGGCTGTGTGTATTGCTGTGGCTGTGTGTATTGCTGTGGCTGTGTGTATTGCTGTGGCTCTGTGTATTGCTGTGGCTCTGTGTATTGCTGTGGCTGTGTATTGCTGTGGCTGTGTGTATTGCTGTGGCTGTGTGTATTGCTGTGGCTGTGTGTATTGCTGTGGCTCTGTGTATTGCTGTGGCTGTGTATTGCTGTGGCTGTGTATTGCTGTGGCTGTGTGTATTGCTGTGGTTCTGTGTATTGCTGTGGCTCTGTGTATTGCTGTGGCTCTGTGTATTGCTATGGCTCTGTGTATTGCTGTGGTTCTGTGTATTGCTGTGGCTGTGTGTATTGCTATGGCCTTGTGTATTGCTGTGGCTGTGTGTATTGCTGTGGCTCTGTGTATTGCTGTGGCTCTGTGTATTGCTGTGACTTTGTGTATTCTTGTGGCTCGGTGTATTCCTGTGGCTCGTGTATTGCTGTGACTGTGTATTGCTGTGGTTCTGTGTATTGCTGTGGCTCTGTGTATTTCTGTGGCTTTGTGTATTGCTGTGGTTCTGTGTATTGCTGTGGCTCTGTGTATTTCTGTGGCTCTGTGTATTGCTGTGACTGTGTGTAGTCCTGTGGCTCTGTGTATTGCTGTGACTATGTATTCCTGTGGCTGTGTCATGCTGTGGCTTTGTGTATTGCTGTGGCTCTGTGTATTGCTGTGGTTCTGTGTATTCCTGTGGCTGTGTCATGCTGTGGCTTTGTGTATTGCTGTAGCTCTGTGTATTGCTGTAGCTCTGTGTATTGCTGTGGCTTTGTGTATTGCTGTGGTTCTGTGTATTGCTGTTGCTCTGTGTATTGCTGTGGTTCTGTGTATTGCTGTGGCTCTGTGTATTGCTGCGGCTCTGTGTATTGCTGTGGTTCTGTGTATTCCTGTGACTGTGTGTATTCCTGTGGCTCTCTGTATTGCTGTGGCTGTGTGTATTGCTGTGGCCCTGTGTATTGCTGTGGCCCTGTGTATTGCTGTGACTTTTTTCTTCTTTTTCCCCCAGTTTATTTGGTCTAAAAAAACACAAGAAGGACAAAATTACAGAGAAATACAAAAAACGAAGAGACGAAAAAACATCAATATCATGAATATCAACACCACATCATTATCCTCATCATTCTTATCTTTATCATCGGATGATGGTGGTCTCATCATCACCACCATCATAATCATCATCATCATAGTCATCATCATTCTAGTCATCATCATCATATTCATCATCATCATCATCATCATCATCATCATCATCATCATCATCATCATCATCATCATCATCATCATCATCATCATCATCATCATCATCATCATCATCATCATCATCATCATCATCATCATCATCATCATCATCGTCATCATCATCCTCATCCTCATCCTCATCCTCATCATCCTCCTTCTCCTCCTCATCATCATCAAGTAGAGGAGAGAAAGGGTGGCAAGGGTCGTTCTGTTTGTTGGATCTCAGGAGAAAAAAAGGGCTAATCCTTCTACGAAAAGAGAAATCGAAAAGGAAGGATTATAGACATGGTGTAGATTGGTGACTTGCGTGTGTGCATGTGTGCGCATATGATTGCGCGTGCGCGTGCGTGAGAGAGAGAGAGAGAGAGAGAGAGAGAGAGAGAGAGAGAGAGAGAGAGAGAGAGAGAGAGAGAGAGAGAGTTTATCCCGTTCTAACATTCATGGAGTAGTATCATCTAAAATAGTGCACATGTCACCCCATTTATTGTTGTAGTTGTCAGTGTTGTTGTTGCTTTGGGCAATGCATTTTTCGATTAATGCGTTTTGTCGTAGAATGTTTAGGAAACCCTTAGTGTTTGGTTGACAACTTCTATATTTACATTTGTGAATGAAAGATTTTCCTAACAGCAGAATGTGATTAATCGGTTTGTTTTGAGGAACTGTACCAAACAGTAAACTTTGAGGGCTCGTTGGTAAAATTAGGTCTGTGTTCTTGTGAAGCAATTCTGACATAGAACAGAAATATGTAAATTGTCCAGCTCTGAGCACACAGCACCGCTGTACACAATGCATTTGAGTACAAAACCCTTTTCTAGTACAATGAAGATTTGACCTTTGGGGGAAGTGTGCAATGGGCCGCTGTGGTTTGTACTACTTTTACTAGTTTTAGTCATCCTAACCTCACCTCTAGAGAGTAAACAGCTGGTGACATTGTTTCAGTGAAGACATCTTCATGATTGGCTCCGTGGCTTAAGACATGCATTTCATTAGTCATTAGAGAATCCTCTTTCAGTTTGATGGTGAAACGTATTCTTCACACGTACATGAAACTGTGAGTATCTACTGCCTGTGTGTGAGAGCCACCAGCTCACCTCCTTTTGTATTGTGCTTCAGACCTTGCGTCCCTTGATAACGGTGGAACTCCTGGCAGCGTCATGGAGGGCATGCAGTCTGAAGCGGCACCTCCAAGTCTGACATCCTCTGCAGACCCTCATCTAACGCCACCCTCCGACCCTCACCATCCTCCGACAAGCCTGCCTGAGGTCCCAGCTCTCGTTCCTACCTCTCACTGCACGACTGTCGCTGCAAGACCCGCAATGGAAATGATGCGGTACACCCCTGCTTCAGCTGATCGAATGGAGGGCACGTCTACATCTTTCCCAGCTGTACCGGGCAGCCAAGAAACGGAAGACTACGCTGCCAGTCAGCGTGGTGCTTGTGGACAACTTGGTGCAAGCTGTATCCTGATCAAAACAGTTACCAGTACCTGTCAACAAACAGAGGTTATGCTGCCAAACCAAATGCCGGTGAGCCAGGAGCTCCAACAAGCGGTGGCTCAAATTGTTCGCACACAGAGTGGAGGGCTGCCTCAGCCTCAACATACTTCTGTGGTGACTCCTACACTAAAAAAGAATGGTAAGCTTAAGATTATCTT